>PVLC010004793.1:7301-82015 GCA_004027655.1 Graphiurus murinus | reverse complement strand
CGGTACTGGGGATTGAACTCAGGGGCAATCTACCTCCGAGCTATACCCCCAGCCCTATTTTTTATTCTTTATTTTGAAACCGAGTCTCACTAAGTTGCGGAGTGCCTCACTAGGTAGCTGAGGCTGGCCGCGAACCCAGATCCTCCGGTCTCAGCTTCCCGAATGCTGGGATTACAAGCGTGCGCCACCACGCCCGGCTCCTTACATTGTTTATTTTTAACCTCCAAAAATCTTGGGGGGAGATGTGCAGCATCCTGTTGGAAAAGCCTGGTGCACTGAGTTGGAAGAAAATCAGATTATACTCCAAAACCACCACTAGTGTAGTTTTCCAGGGCCATTTGTCTTTTAATTGTTTTTTTTTTTTTTTTTTTTTTTTTTTTGCGGTACTGGGGATGGAACTCAGGGGCATTTTACCTCCGAGCTATACCCCTAGCCCTATTTTTTTATTCTTTATTTTGAAACCGGGTCTCACTAAGTTGCAGAGTGCCTCACTAAGCAGCTGAGGCTGGCCGCGAACCCGGATCCTCCAGTCTCAGCCTCCCGAATGCTGGGATTACAAGCGTGCGCCACCACGCCCGGCTTTTTAATTGTTTTTAATGTACTTTTATTGGTGCATTATAGTCTCACATCATAATGTAAATCATGTTGAAAATGGCATACATGCACACATCCTTTAATTTTTAAGTGTACAGCACCGACTTGACCGGTGTTATGAGTGATCTCAGCTCTTATAACCTCCTTTTTCTAAGAACCATTTTTCTTTCTGTCCTCTCTAATCACCCAGGCATAGAAGGGGCCTTGGTGTAACCCACACTTCACACACACCACACTCTAAATGCCCTCCTGTTCCTAAGGTTTATCTAGCATTGCCCTGCTCAGCCCCTTAGACTGCAACTCTGATCTAGGTGCTCATTGGCAGCGGCCAGCTCAGGTTCTGAGCTCTGGCTAGTCCTCATGTATCCTGCATCATCTTGCCCAGTGACTTTTCCAAGTACTCAGAGATATTTTTTCTACATTAAAAAAAAAAAAAAAAGTTGGGACCATGTGATAGGAGAAATTTGCCTTCTCTGCTCCCTTCCCTGAACTAACCAATACCTTCACTCTTCCTCTCTTCCAGCTCACAAGCTTCCTTCTACTTCTCTCTTGCACTCAGTCCTTCTGTAGGGAGCATCCACACCTCCACAGCACAGTTGCCTGCGCACATGTCCTCCATGGCTGGTCATGAGTACTACGCGGGAACCTTCCACTCCATTCCTGTGTGCTGATTGGTGCTGGGATATAGACTTCCCTCCAGTGCACACCCCACAGACAGAGATCGTGAGTTCGTAGACAATGAGGATTCACATATCTTACTTGTTGTTTCGCCAGTGTTCTCACTGCTATGACCCAAAATACCTGACAACCACAACCTAGAGGAAGGAAGATGTATTTGCTCACAGTTCTAGAGATTTCAGAGGTTCAGTCCATGTTAGGCTGAGTGAAGTCGTGGATCTCAGGGCGTGGTGGTGGGAAGCAGAGAAAGCAGGAGAGGAGGGGCTCTGCAGAGACAGCAAGCAAGGGGAGGAGGGACTATATATAGTCCACAAGATCACACCCCCCAGGTGCCCCTCCTCAGCAACCAAGCGCTGCCTCCAACGTGGCTGCCTTGTGTATTATGTGAGATCTAGGGGACATTCTGAATCCAAAACATAGCAGTTGTCTCTGTCTTGCTTCAGTGTGAAGCAATGATGCTCGAGATATTTCCTTTCTCACACATTATGAGGACAAGACCTTCGTGTCATTTGGTGAATGAAGGACACTTGAGCTGGTCTTGAGGTCGGGGAAGATCGACACTTTTTTACTGGTTCTCCTCACCTACCATCAGGCTTAGAAGCAGGTGATTAGGCATTGATCACCATATTTCTAGAACACCTTCTCCTAACAGGTACGTAGTTGTTTGTTGCAGGGACAAGTGTGTCCCCTTTCCCAGGTGGTTTTGCTGCATGTCAATGCTTCCAGGGCTTCAATCGAGGTCCTCCTTGACTTGCCAAGAATGCTCTCTAGACCTGTTCTGGTGGACGATCTGATATGACCACTTGGTCGAAGTCTTTGCAGTTATCTGAAACACACCACTGGCTTCTGCTGCTTCCCTAGTTGTCTCTCTGCTGAACATCTTTTCTTCTAATTCTCCACCTATGGAAGTCAAAACTTAGGATGGTCTGTATATAGACACTGTGCCCTTCCTGGTCTCCAATCTTGATTAACAAAGAGAAAACCTACTCTGCTTCTTAAATTCTGAAAAAACAGTGATAAATCCTTCTGCCTTTGCTTCTTAGGGAACACATTCCTCCTCTACACTCAAGGTGTTCACCAGGCCTGGTCGTAGGAGCATCACCAGCCGTGCTCAACCCTCCCTTGTCTAGCACCCAAGGGCCTTCAGCATCTCTTCACCCAGCACATACTCACTCTTCTTATTCTTTTTTCTTGCTTCTCCTTATGCCTCAGTTCATTGCTCATCCTCTGCCTAATCTTTCTTTAACATTCAAATTAAAAAACCTCATATCATCTAATGTCTCTTAAAGCCTCAACACACAAACACACACTTGCTAGTATAAGAAAATCTCGCTAGTCTATCAAACCCATCTCATGATCACCCAAGGCGGCCTTCCACCCTGGTGTGCCCAGGTGCAACACTTCAAAGCTAAACCCAGTCAAGTCCAGGGAACACCAGGAGGGCTGCCTATTCTACTATAAACTATTTTCTCCACAAAATTCTAAAATATTTAACAGATTTTTCAATGAAAGCTATTATTTTTGGATATGAATTCATGTCATAAAGTTGAATGATTATTTTAGTCTACTGACAATATATTCTAAATAAAACCATATCATTTGTGGCATTTCATGTTATTTTAATGTTTGATAACCTTGAAAATAGTTTTCAAACACAGCCTGCACTGGGAATGTTCACTTTGCTTTTCCTTCTTTGCCTCTGTGGTTCTCTCTCTGGCCACTCCAGGGCGGTTCCAAAGCTCTACAGCTCTACTGGCCAGTGGAGCATAAAGACTTAATGCCTCTTACACAGGCAGTAGTTTAGTGAGGTGTTCCCCAAACTCTACAGAGGCTAATCCCTACAGAAGTAATTTAATTTATGGGAAAGTTTCATTTATGTGTAACTCTGTCACATCGTCTCCACCTTAAAACCAGTCCAGAACCACCTTAGATGCGAGGGATGGAGAAGCCCCTGCAGAACGAGCAAGGGCATGGGATCCTGCACATGTGCTCCAGTCCTGGGGCTCTGCAGAGATGTCCCAAGGTCTCTAAGTCTGTATCTTATGTAAAATTGTGGATGTTGATGCTTGTCTTAGGAGAAGGTACACGGAGAATTAAAGTCACTTGTTGGGATCTTAGCCCGGCGGGCCCGGAGAGACCTCGCCCCAACATGGCGCCTGGCAGAGTGCCAGGAGCAGCTGACTGCCAAATAACTATCAGGTGGTAACATCCTAGAGGAGGGCTGTGCCACATCAGAGCGCATGCACCAGCACGTCAGAGCTCGTGGCCCGAGAATGCTCCGAGGTGAGAGCTGTAGGGCTGTACGCAGGCACCTGTGTCTCAAGCCCTGATTGGCTCTAAGCCTACTCCCCTTCTTGTCCCACCCCTTACTGCTTGGGTTGATAAGTAGCGTCCTCTGTCCCTGAGGAGGAGGAGGAGGAAAAAACAGTGCACAATTAAAGAAGCTTGAGCCAGCAATGCATGATTGTTGTTTCCTTGGGTCCTCGCAGGCAGCGGTCCAGCGAGGGGGACGATAGTCACTCACTGTGGAAGTGGTCTGAGACCAAATGGAGTCACCTTTGTTAGGTTCTACAAAAGATAGATAGATAAATTAAGTCAGGGTGCTCTGAAGAAGGAGACTTCACTCACTTGTACCTGGAAATAAGAACTGTTTCAAAGGATTCTTCCAGAACCAACCTCTGGGTCTTGCCCAATGGCCTCTATGCCTTACCCAGAAAACATTTAAGCAAGGAGCTCCACCCCAAACTGTGTATTTCATTTTGAACTGATTCCATTATTGATCCCTGTCTCCAAAGATGTTGTTTCACATTTGGGGGTATGTTGCAAAAGTGATTTTAGGAAACACTGAACCAATATCTACCAACATGAATAATCTCTAAAAGGCCCACGATCACCAAGCCCTTTCTGGCATTTATTATCATGGATGTTAATCATTTACTAATTTGATATGTTGAACCATGTCTTATTTTTGTTTTGATCTGTTTCATCACTAGAGAGATTGGCTTACTTTTGCAGTTATTAGCCATTTTTCACTTTCTCGTTTAGTAAATTTGTTCCTTGTTTTACCTTGTGAACTTGGTGAGGATTGCAGCAGAGGTCTTTCAGAGGTTTGGAATACTAAGAATATTTCCTATTGTCACATTGTTTATTAGCAGAGATTCTTTTCAGGGTTATTTTTTCCTTTAATTTTATCATTTCTGGGTTGGTATTTCAAATGGAGTGTTTTCTTTCTCTGAGATATATTGCAGGTTTTCTTCTTTAGAACATGATTCTTCATCTGACAATTACTTGACTCTATGTTCATTCTGCTTGTGTGATCTAATTTTTACACACAGCTCCATAGCTTAATTGAATTTACTCGGGTTTTGATTCAAGTCAAAGGTCTATTTTACTAAACCAGCCCACATAACCCAGTGCACTTTTGACGTCTTACCCAAGTGACAGGTCATTTTTGCTCTTTGAAAGCTATTAGTGCTTGTGCATCAAGATGTGTTTTCTGACTAGCTCCCTCTAAATTGGATCTTGTAAGTTTGTTATTCATTGTAGATTTCAGTAACCATTTGAAGATCAGCGTGTTAGCTTGTTTCCTCAGGGTTTCGATGCATTTACCAGGAAAGTGCCCCTAAGTCAAAATTTATGAATTACAACCTGGATCCAAAACATGATTCCCACTGGTCTTCCTAAGATTGTTTCCTATAATCTTGAAACATGCAGTAAGAGGTAGCCACTCTACCGAATGTACCTTCTCAGCACAAGGGATCCAGTCAATAAGTTAATGGCATGTATCAATGAGAAAGACTTAGAAGAGCTCTTAATTAAAAAACAACTGCTGATACAAATTACGTTTCCAATGTATTGATGGAGCACAGGCCATGCAGGGGTCAGAAAGGAACAGGGCTCACTGGCTGCTACTGCCACCCTTGCATCTGGAACTGTCCCAAGATGTGGTCTGAAGTCATTCCCAGATGGATTTAGGTTCCAGACCTTCAGGCACATGAAGACAGAGCTTCAACAAAGTAGTTTTCTCCAGGACTATTAAGGTGTTGGTCAATGACTAGGATTATAAAACTTTGACATTGCTCTAAAGCTTCTAATCTGTCAAAATAGCCAAATAACAATAATGTAATAATGATAATAATAATAATAATAATAAAATATAACTCAAAAAGTCAACTTTATTCTCCTTATCATTATGGGGTAGTTTTCTTAATAAGCCAAACAAAGGTGGCTTTGAGAGGGAGTTTGCTCTTTGTACAAGAGCTCGCTGCTTACGAGCATCAGGGAAGAGTGATTCTTTCATCTTAGAGGAAAGGATATTTGAAATTTGACAGGATAACAAAACTTGATAAGGGGAGGGGCAGGAGGAGAAGCAGAGGGGCTGGAGACAGGGAAGGGGAGAAGAGAGGAGGGAAAGGACCTGGGGAAAATGCCGGCACCATCCCGGGACGACTTCTCGAATATGAGGAGTCTAGAGTCACATTCCCAGTGCCTCTTCTGAGACCTGGTTTAGGCAGACATCGGTCTGTGACGTCAGCAGCGTTCCAGAGAGAGCTCCTGTGCCTTCCCAGCTCAATATTCAAGGCTACCTGTCACCATGTAGGGAACCCACTTCTCTCCAAGAGAGTCTGCTGACCACGAGGAGTCACTGATGTCAATCCCTAGTTCTTACTGCCACTTGGAAAGGTCTGGGAGCTCTGGCCACAGCAGGAGGCTGGTCCCAGGCTCTGTCACCACGGGGAAGCATGTTCCTGTCCAGGGTGCTCGGGAGAGTGTGACGTGCACTCAACAGGGCCCCTGCCACCTGCCCTGGTGCACAACAAACAGGTTTTGAATAGTCACAGGCACCCCTACCCCAAGGGCTTGGAGACTCACACTGCACAGGCCCAAGAGACAGGCCTCCAAGTCAGAGTCGAGACTTTCCAGGTGCAAGGGATAAAGAAAATGTAGGAAATGACCTAAGACAGGCACAGTCCTTTGTGCATTTTAAAATAAAAACGGGGGAGTTGTGGGAGCCCAGCTGGGCCCTTTCCCCCCTGGCAGTTGCTATCTGCTTATATGAGCAATTATATTGACTCTCCTGCTATGGCTACATTGGTGTCTCAAAGTCTGGAGATTGCTCCTAGGATGCGTAAATGAAAGACCCTCCTACTTCTTAGAAAGTAAATATATAACACTAAAGGAGTATGGTTTTATGACTCTAGAAAGTTTGCTTGACCAGGCTATGTTAAGAATGTGGGCTATAAGTGGAAAATGAAGAAGTGGTACTATTTGTGTTCTGACAATGATTGATATGCCATAAATGTCTATGTAACCCTGTTGTACTCAAGAAACATATAAAAATCCATGCTGAAAAATAAAAAAATAAAGTCCTTTATGTTATCATTGTTAAAAAAAAAAAGAAAATGTACCACTGGGACTTACCACTAGTATTTGGGTAAGGTAAATAGAAACCCTCTAAATAAAATAAGAAGTTAGTAAAAATAAATTTATAAACATATATACACATATGTTTAAAGATTTATTATGTGTATATAAATACATATTTCTGTACAAAATTATGCATATTTTAAGGTGCTGGGGAACAAACCCAGGATAACACATATGAGACGCAAAATGATCTCCCATAGAGTTCTACCTCTAGCCCAGAGAATATTTTAAGGTAGCTTGTAGTATTGTCAAAGTCACTGGGATGTAACTGAGAATATATTCCCATATAAACTAAATCTTAGAGACCTTGGAGGAGGGACATGCAGCAGGACTTGGGTTTTAGTATAGCAACGTTAGTGATAGTAATTGCATAGGATTAGGCACCTGACAGTTGTCTCTGCAAAGCCTCTTGGAGTCATATTATATATAGTCAATGGCTTCTCACTACACACGTGGGTAAGGAGGAAATGTGGCCCAGCACCTGCATGGAAGTCAAGCTTCCTTTCTAATGACTCTGGATTTAGTTAGGGCTGTAGCATCTTTTATATAGCTTACCATGCATTAAAAAACCAGGCAGTTAAGCTCACTTGGTGATTTACAGCCAAATCAAAGGGCTGGTGAGGATGCCCCATGCTCTTCTCACTCCGTGTTAGCGGGTTTACCTTGCCTCAGTGAGGCACTGAGAAGGAATATCGGTGAGGACCTTTGTGTGTCCTTGGACATGAGAGCACCTTTCCCTGCAGACCTGGAGCAGGAGTGTAGGTAAACTGAGGCCCATGGAGGGAGGGTGTCTGGGCTTGGGGCAGAGCGTGCACCTCACACTCATAACCAACGAGCTCTCTGTGTTACAGAATACGCCAAGCATGGCGGCCTCCCTGCCTCTAGAGCCCAGCGAGGCCCGGAACTCATCTGTTTCGCTCTGCCAAGGTCATGAGCTGTGACCCCTGAGCAGACACAGAAGGGGGCAGGTACGAGTCAGAGTCTGTCTCAAGCCACGGCTGGTGGACTTTTCCCGCGGTCAGGATGGAGCTCAGGACCCAAGTCCATCTCCTCTGAAGTGGATCCATGGAGGGACTGATCATCGGGTATTTGAAATGGAGAATCTGGGACAGTGTGGTCAACTCGAGCCAGTCTCCCGATTATTCAATCGCTTCTCATTATGGAAAATCACACTCTCTCCAAAATGACATCTGAATGCACGGTAACAAAGTTCCGCCATGAATATATAAATTCCGATTCGTTAGGCTCCGGGTGCAGCAGGCAGATGAGGTTGATAAATACGTTATGTCTCCCTGATAGCTCCCTATGAGATATTACTCCAATAAATCATGAAGCCTGACGGTCACATGCCGGGGCGCTGCTGGGCTCTTCCAACTCCTCTGCCTCCCTATGCAGCCCATAATGAAGTTAGAACCTAATGAAGTACCTCCACGCAGCCCGGACATCCTCAGGGCTGGGCTGGGCGTGCAGACACTCCCCCAAGAGGGGCGCCCCCGTCCCTTCCTGATTAGCACTGGGGCTTCTGGGAAGCTAGTGTCTAGCTCCCAGGCCCCTAGACTAAAACTCTGAGCCAAAAGGGGTGGCAAGCGGCAGTTTGATGGTGTCTGGGGTTAAACGGCGTGAAAAGATGCCTGCTCTGTAGTCACACCTAAGTCCCAGGCCCAGAGGGTGAGTTTTGCCATTACCTGGGTGAATATGAGGAGTGGTTTCTGTGCATCACCATCGTTCCCGAGCCTTTCAAAAGTCAGTGTTCACCGCCTCTCAGAACTGGAACAGTAGTTGGAGAAGCCCATGTTCACTGATCCTGAGAGGCAAGTAATTGCGGAGGTCTCAGTGCCCAGGAAGGAAGGGGTGGTGTGGTGTGAGGGTCTGCTGTTATTCCTGTAAAGTCTGGGCAGATAAACAGGGTCACGTGTGAGCATTGTTTTAGGATCTGCAATAGTTGGGGGGCCGCTCTGACTCAGGCACCCCAGAGCCCAGTTCTCCTTTCCATTTCTGCCTCAGATGTAGAAAGTGAATTTCAACAAATCATTTCATTCCACAAAAGCCAAGAATCCCACCATTTACAATATGAATGAGGTCAATAATTGCTATCAGCATGCCCCATGAAGAAAATGTATTTACTCTTATATTAGGACAGTATTAATCGCAATAATTTATGTGCATGTGTAAATAAACATACCCATAGCATGTCAAGCTCTTCTTCAGACTTATCATTTAAATGCAAATTGCTGTTTCTGTCTTGCAAGTAGTTTGAGAATGAGTAATGGCTGTCATAGGAAGAATGTATATCCCCCTTATGCATTTCGTAACTTGTAATCATCGAGGTGTATATATAATTTATGTTTCCATAGAATGATACTTTTGGTCCTGATTTCTGTTTTTGACTATGTACTCTAATTTGGAATGGGTTAATGAGATGGCCACTCTCTTCGGACCACTTGGGTCCTAGCAGTCTCCTAGAGAGACTGGGACTATCCCAGGTGAAGCAGGGCGTGTGCCCGAGGCAGAAGTGCAGGTGGACCGCAGTGGCTGTGAGCGGTGTGCGGTGTGTCTCAGGCGTCAGGGCGCTGATACTGGAATGGGGAACAGGTGTTTTCTTTGGATGCCACCCGACTGGGATGCCGAGGCAAACAGTAAAGAGCTGCAAGGGCCGGAGACCCAGTGCGGCCTCCACTGGTGCCGGGCCAGCCTCTGCCAGAGCTTCAGCCCTGCTGAACGAGCAGTCACCGGCCGAGACCCCGCAGCAGAACACTGCCTGGCAGGACTGGGGCGGCCGGCCCTTTGGGGTTGGATCCCATCTCTGCAACCCCGGGGATGGGGCTGAAAACAATCACCCCAGTTACAGGTGAAGAATCTAAAGCTGAGCGTAGAGGACGTAGCCAAGGTCACTAAGCACATCCTGCATCTGGTAGTAGGTCGCTTCCCAAGGTGTCTAAAAATTTCATTACCAAATTGTATGGGTTTATCACTATATTTTTAAAAAATCTGCAAAACCATTAAATCATAGAGAGTATTGATTCAGTTAAAACATGATTTTGCACACGCATATGCATGTGGACACACACATACATACATACACACACACACACACACACACACACACATACACACACACAAAATCTCCCCAATAAAAGAACTAATAATAAAGAAGACTCTGGCTCCTCTTTCCTTCATTATTCCTGCTTTAATTAGCAAAAGTAAATGAGATAATCTGTGTCTATCAACACTTAAAAATGAATGTCTACTCTTTGTATATCTTTTAAGCCCCCAAAGAGAGTCAAAGTGTGTCTTTGATGTTGTTAGGATGTAGATATTTGTGGTATTAAGTGTGACACGTGAGGATGTATTCAAACACTAGTAAATCATGTGCCAATTGCCAATGAGGAAGGGCAGAGAGTGAGAGAGATTTCCAGAGAGACTCCCAGCCCCACCGCCGGGGAAGCTGCCCCCAGCCTCCGAAGCAGGTGGGGCTGGGACTCCGGCCACAAGAGAGCGAGGCAGCGGCGTCCTTTGGTATCCTGAGCATGATGGAGGTCAGGAGGTTTGCGAGCCAGCTAGCTATGAGTCCCAACTCCCAGCGTGACGCAGCTGAGACTGCTGGGTCGCACAGGCATTTAGGCACGAGGGTACAGTGTCCAGGAATGACATGGATCAGGGTCCTGTGGCAGCCGGCAGTCGGAGTTATAATTTTCAAAATCATGTTGTGTAAGAACTCTGATCTTTCCTTCTGTTAGGAGGGTTTGAGGGCCCTGCCAGAAGGCAGAGAGTTCAGGGCTGTCCAGGGCTCCTCTGAGCGCAGAGCACACACGGCCCGGGTCTTCGGTTTGCACCGCTGGGCCCTTGGCTCACTTTGGCCAGCTGGCCGCTGCGCTTGGTCAGCATCCCCTCTGGCATGTCGTGGAGAAATGGGAGAAAGGGCCTGGCGGGGGGAACGCTGCCCCTGGGTTCTGAGGGAGATGGCTCGGGCTCTCATCTGCCTCTCCTCCTCTCAGCCTGGCTACAACACGAGGATGAGCAGCTCCTTCCTGCACAGAGATCCCGAGTCTCCTGCAAGGCAACCCCACAGGGGAGGGGAGGGGAGGGTCCTGCGGTCCTTGTCTGGCTTCATCTCTTTCTGGCACCCAGCAGGGCCGCTGGGACGCTCACTTGTGTGTACGAGCAGGGAGGCTGTTCAGAGCGTCTCCTGTCCAGCCCAGCATATCGTACTCCACGCTGGTGCAGTCTTCCCTCTCTGCCTTCTCCTCTGCCTCCTAGCCCACTCCACCTGCCTCCTCTCAAGTCTCATACTCCCTTTACTTTCTTTACTTCCATCCTCTTCCTGCCTTTAGTCTTTTAAAAGATTAATAATAATAATAATAATAACAATAAAAGCTGGGCGTGGTGCCACACACTTGTAATCCTAGTACTTGGGAGGCTGAGACAGGAGAATCACAGATTTGTGGCCAGTCTCAGCTACTTAGTGAGGCCCTCTGAAACTTAGTGAGACCCTGTTTCAAAATAAAATAATAAAGAAAATTAGGGCTGGGGGTGTAGATCAGAGATAGAATGGCCCTGAGTTCCATCCCCACTACAAAAAAAAAGTCCCAAGTTGGATTCCTGGAGCAAAAGGCTAGGTCAAAAATACTACACTAGTTTAGTTTAGTCAAAAATATTACACTAGTAATATTTCAGTTGACTGAGTTTCCTGTTTGTCTTCTGCATGGACTTGATGCTCAGGGTGGGTTGGTGCAGCACACGGCGGCTCCAGGGTGTCCTGCAGTTGGGGACCACAGGATGACTGGCTGCAATTCAGCATGGCAGCGCCCTCGCTGAGTGCTTCTGAGCACAGGACAGTTGCGATATTTTGTAGACGTTCTGTGGTCTTGGACTTCAGGATGTCTTCAATCCCTAGTGTATATGACTATCTCAATAAAGAAAAAAAATCACCCTTTTAAAACTAGACTTGCAGCTCCACCACCTAATACATAAATTCCAAGGGATGTTGCACCTGTGTGACCACTGGACCTGCTTGGGGCAAAGGCTGAGCGAGTGAAGAGAAGGGAGCTTGTGTTTGAGCTAACGCCACACACGTGCCACACCTAGGTGAGCTTTTGTGAATTTTGCAGCTCCATTTATCTATTGGCCAGTGCCATTCAACAGAGAGACAGTGATTTGCTTATTTCAATGTTAGACCAAGAAGAGAGGAAAAAATAAAAGGTACATATTTTGATTGAAATGAAGTCCTTCAGTGCCTTGTAGTGCGTGTGAAGATTAAGGAGATGTTAAAAGGATGGCAGAACATAAATTACCAAAAGTAATACATTTCTTCTTCTTAATGTCCTATGAAATAAGACATCTAGGATAATTATTTGTGATTGATTACTTTCCATCAGTGTTTGATTATGTGCGCCCCAACTAGAGAACGACAATGTTCTTGCAGCCAGGGTCTCTAGAGGGCTCGGATGCTCTGGCTTTCCAAGCTGGTCCATGATCATGAAATGAATAAGCAAATTTGGGGAAAAATGCAGAGTGTTAGGGACCCCACTGCATCTTCTGAGAAACAGTGGGGCACACGGTGACTTGATTACCATTTCAGGCCATATTTTCTTTATCCTGCTTTTATTACCCAACATTTCTCTTAATGCCTCGTTGTCTTTCTGGTGATTCTCAAATGAGGAGTGAAAGCTGAAGGTACTTGGAACTATCAACAAAACCACTCCAGTCCCCCCAAAAATTGAGAGTACAAAGATCAAAAACAAAACAAAACAAAACAAAACAGTTTTGCTCCTTTGAATGAACTCTCTAGAGAGCAAGAAAAAAAAAAAATCTCCAAAAATGTCTCACATCTTTGTAACAGAAACATTTTTTTTTTTTTTTACCAACTCAAATATCAAACCCAGACTTAGTGTGTGCACAAGAGCCACTAGAAGTATCTTCAGAAAATATTTCTCCTAGGAGCCTCCTTGTACAATAAGAGATGGGAATTCCTCAGCACTGTAAACAGAAAGTGTCTGGTCTTCTGGGAGCAGAGATGAGCCTGGCACCAGGATAAAGTCAGCGGAAGAGAAGGCTGAGAAGCTGAATGATGACCTTCTCTCCACCCTTCAGAGATCAGGGGACCCTGGAATGCCCGGGTCTGAGGACAACATGCCCATCCTGCAAACTCCCACAAGGATGTCTAGATTGGGAGGTGAGCTCTGCTACCACCTGGAAGATAACAGATGTTTACTACCCACAGAGCATTAGAAGCACCTATCAGCGGGAACTCTCACCGTGCTGTCAGCCAGCTCAGCGTTCCTTTGGAAACTGCGCAAAGGCAGGGTGAGGGGCTGGAAGTCAGTTCACCTTCTGATTTTCTTCAGCCTCTGTGAATCCCTAGTGGAGGAAGTAGCGTGGCTGCCAGTGCTTGGACTTGGATGGGGTCCACCGCTTTTTACACACCGATCAGCCCTAACCTTGTCAGCAGGACGGAGACCCAGCAATGTCAGCTTTAATTTGGGGTCTTGGAGTGATGTGAGTTCCTGTACAGCGTGGAATTTGTCAGAGAGAAATGCTGGCCTGTATGTAGGCACGCTCACATTGAGCGGAGTGTGTGTGTGTATCGGGGGAGGGGGGCACATGGCCACACACTTTGTCACTCTTCTGTGGAGAGAAAAGAGCATTTGATGCTGTCCTGGACAATTTCTATGTGATAAGATCACCCCGCAGCCCTGCCACAAAATGCCCATCACTGTTTCCATATGGGAAAAGCCCATGATAAACTTCAGGTCTTCCAGAGTGAATGGTTTCTACAGGGACCTCACGAACAGCCCACAAGTGCAATCCCTTAGGAGCAGTGTCCTGGTGTCCCTTACAGGAGCAAAATGACCTCACTCAGGATCAGTCTGCTTTCCCTGCCAGATTGGAGGTAATCAATCGCCTGGTATAATCCCAATAAAACCCCAGGGATAAGACTCAGGGCAAGGTCTGTATAGAATTTTTTAAAAAATGCAGACAGCCCGATTATTCAAAATTATGGCAATCAGACATGGGCGAGGAAGAAAAATGGTAATATGCTTACCAGAAACCACTTAAATGCCACGCGTCTTGATAATGTAATATCTCCACAACTGTTTCTGTTTAAAGCTAATAAAAGTAAACACGAGACATCTCCGTCCTTGCCTATCAAATTTATTACTTTGAGCGACAAAATGACAAAATGATTAGCAGTTAATAAGGCCTTGGCTTAAAAGATTGACTGACATTGCATTACTCATTTAATTTCCGCTTCTCTGAGCTTTTTTTCCTCTTCCTTCCAGCACGGAGGGAATTAATATTATCACATCAAAGGCCTGCCTCTAAATGGGGAGAAAAATCATTTAAAAGGACACAGGCTGTGATTATTCAAACTAGGTTATTTGCACCTTGTATATATATAACAATATCATGGTACAACTTCATTTCACTCAAATTGCTGTCAGTCACTAATAGAAGAAATTTGCTCCTGTTTTATCAGCACCATTGTGTGGCGTCAGAGGGGGGGAGGGGAATTAAATGCGAAATCTGATAAGAAGCATCTGAGCAGCTTTGAGCAGGGAGCCAGCCACGTGACCAATGCTCAATATGTAAATTCTTCTTCTCCTGCCCTTTTTTGGTTGCTGCTTTCTACTCTTTGTTTTTGTCCATACCTCCCCTCTTTTCTTTTTTTCCTTTTCCTGAAAACACCGTACACTTAGAGAGCTAAGCGCCGCCAACATCTTCAGGATTCAGAGTATAATTCTAAGATGCTGCTTTAGTGTTTTATTTCTTTTCATTCTGAGCCTTGGCAGACAAATCACGCCAAGGTTGATTTCACTCCTAAAGAAGTGTGTCATATTCCCCTAGAAGAGTCCTATCTGTGGGTGGAATTATGGGTGACCCCGCACTTGGCCCAAGCATCAGCCAAAGATCTATTGGAATTTAGGTCTTGACAGGCTGAATTACGGCCCCCTCTAACTGCAAGCATGTCGGAGCTTCCAGGACAAACAGTGAGCTTGTCAAGCACGCATTCTTCCTTCTTCTTTCAAGGGAGGAGTGCTGTGTGTTGACCAGTAGGAGGGGCTGCCCTGCGAGTAGGGAGACCAGGCTCTGGCCTGCTGTGTGAAACGTCAATCACAAAGGTCAGGGGAGCCGAGCTTGGTTACCAAAGCTCCAGGTGGATCAAATCAAGAGTGTCCCCAGGGAGGAGGGGAGGCAAGCAATAAAATAATATCGGAACAGAGTGCCCCATGTCGACAGGTTCGAAGACAAGCCTTGTTAATTTGGGAAACTGCGGAGTTAAATTAGTTCAGGCCCTGGTGAAAAGCAGAGGTACATATTGTACCAGCGAGATAAATTTCCCCCGCTTCCCCCAACACACCGGCCACTGACAGGACACCGCTGTGAGTAGTTCATTAAAATGTCCAACTCATGGGAGATTTTAAAAATTTATAATGCTTCCTATGGCTGGTGGGGTCAAGTTCAATGGGCAAGGAGAAAAAAAAGAGTAAAATAGCTGCAGGAATTATTCATGGATTACGATTTCTTCGACAAGTTAGTTTCAAAATAAATTAAGAGAGTGATAATAGCGTCCGAGTTATAATCCTAAATAGATCACAATATTTCCCTTCCTGGTACAAACCTCTATGCTGGACAGGCAGCATTTTGACTAAAGAAAGGGTGTTGATGCCTTTTAATGAGATTGTATTCAAATAGTACCTGAGAACAGGATGGAACACAGACGGTGATCTCTGGTTGGCTCTAGAATCTTGACTTAGAGGCAACGGGATTGTGGATCAGTTGCACGTTCACCTGAAAACGAGACTCTCCTGGTTCCTTTTGAGTAACTAGTGCCCCCTAGCATGGGGTCCATGCTGCCTTCTTGCCGACACCTGCTTCTTCCTTACCAGATGTGCCTTCTCTCCCTGTGTGAACAATCACCCAGGATCCATCGGCTCCAACAATAATACTCCTCTGATATCCAATTAAAATGCCGATGCCTCGGCTGATGTGGTGTACTTGGGAGGCTGAAACAGGAGGATCACAGGTTCATGGCCAGCCTCAGCAATTTAGTGAGGCCCATAGCAACTTAGTGAGATCCTGCTTCCAAATAAAAATTTAAATAGGGCTGGGGGTGTAGCTCAGAAGTAGAAGGCTCCTGGGTTTCATCCCTAGTAACACACACACACACACACACACACACACACACACACACACACACCACACACACTGTCCATGTTTTGTTCCAGGGCCCTCTCATCATTGTTGACCATGGTGCTACACTCGATGTCCAGGGTTGATCTGGTTTGATAGAAAGGACACAGTTATAGGGACACAAGAAATCACAGAGATGTTGAAGCAAGAGACTCAGACCATCAATGTCTCCTGAAGACCCCCTCCATGTCACTTGCAGCCAACATAATTAGGTGACACTTGAAGGTGCCAGTACGCCTGTGTCACAGTTAATCACTGTTGAAGAAGGAATCATACATGATTTTCATGATAAAAATGTAAAGAGCATCAAAGTTAATCTGCATGAAAATATGGTTTCCAAGAAGAGCTTTGAAAAACTGTGCACTACTGAGTATTCTCAAGTGCACTTTCTTAACCAAGACTGCTTTCTTTCCATGAAGGCTGACTTGACCACATATCACCATTTTTAGGATATGAGGGAAAAACAAAACAAAACAAAAAAAAACTCCTCTGGGAAGACAAAGAACTCAATTTCTTGCTCCAGGCCCCTGTCATCGTTGCTGAGGATGCTACTCCACAGCACCACCATTGGCTAAGGTATTCCAGGATAGACTATTGGCTAAATCTGCAGATATCAGAGGCACGTCCCACAACAATCCCTTCAGAAGTACTATTAATGCTTCAATGTTTATGATCAGTCTTATGGAATGAGAAATCACACTAGTCTAGGATTCCTGGGTGCAGGACTGGCTGGAGACCCGTGGGTGTTTGGAATTTGGGCAGGGGAAGAGGAGAACCCATCTAGGGACAGCCAGGGTGTGGTTGGGCAACCCACGTAGGAGAAGTTCCACGTGGAAGGGCTTCTCCACTCTGAGACTCTGCGGCTGCCTCTGAGAGGTTGAATGCAATGGAAACGGAGAGCGTTGTCTCCCACTGGGAACACCCATGGCCACAGAGCCTGCAACAATAATGCAGCCCTTGAAATTCTGAGCCGAACGCCAGATGGGAGTGAGCTGCCATTTCAACCAGCAGGTGCTGAGAAAGGCTAGCAAAAGCTCATCAAAACAGGGAGGAATCACGGAGGCAATTCCAGCTGAGGTGGCCAGCAAGGGCCACTGGGCTTCTGCACTGTTTGCTGTTTGCTGTTGCTGGGGCATCCACCTCGGATCATGGACAGAAACGATCTAAGCATGGAGAATGGGTGTGTGGAGGCAGATAGAGCTAGGAGCAGAGGAGGAGGATGCAGTTGGTGCTTGGGGTGGATTCCTAGTGCAGACACCTGCTCTGATGTGGGCCTGCCCACTCTCCTCCAGGATGTATACCTGGACAGGTGTCACCCCGGGGTAGAGCCCCTCAAGTGCATCCGACAGAGAGGAGAACTGCCAGTGTGCTTCCACGAATGTGTCCTGGAGTGCAAATGGAAAGGCAGAACGGGAAGTGGAAAGAGGCTGAGGAAGGGAGGGAGGAGACACAAAAGACTGGTGAACTGCAGCCAGCCAGCGTGACTGCAGTGCAGTTAGGAGAGTCAGCTAGAAGGGTAAAGCACAGATCAGAGAGCGGAGCTTGGAAATGCCCAGGGGAGAGTTCACGTTAAGTAATACACACTGACCATGACAAAATAATACATTGGTAACCCTTAGTGTTTGCTGGTTAAAACAAAACAGATTTGTGGCTGCCTTAATAATCTTTCAAAGGATAGGTATCAGTACTTTAAAACAAGACAAAACAAACAAACAAAACAACAACAACAACAAAAAAACCTTAAAAGGATAATTGTTGGCTGGACTTAGTAGCTCACACCTATAATCCCAGTACTTGGGAGGCTGAGGCAGGAGGATCACAGAGTTGAGGCCAGTCTCAGCAATTTAGCAAGATTCTTCTCGGCAATTGAGCCAGATCCTGTTTCAAAATTAAAATTAAAAAAAATAAAGAATGGCTGGGGGTGTAGTTTTGAAGTAAACTGTCCCTGAATTCAATCCCAAGTACCAAAAAGGAAAAAAAAAGGAAGAGAGAAGGAATTAATATATCAAGTAAAGCCATCTCAATTATTGTAAATATTTCAGGCTTCCTAAAAATCCATATCCAGTGACTACAAAGATCACCATCAATTTCCTAGTTTTAGTCTTGATACTAGCTTGAGGCAGTAGGTGAAATTTGCTGAGTAAAAAAAAATTCCTAAAGAAATGGATTTGGGCCAATTAAACGCATATGTTCAGTATCACCAGTGGCCAGGTTGAAAATTATCAAAAGTTTGGGTGACCAGAATATATTTACCAGCAGTCAATGTAAAACTGTTGATCAGGGAAAAAAGGTTCTTGATTAACAGCTTTGCCTCATAGGAAGGAAAGAGTTCAAATAATGCTGTGTGTGTGTATGAAGGTATCATTAACAATCTCACTAACAGGTAAGAGAGGGAAGGGAGCAGGGTGATACCCCGAGGAAATCACCCCAAGTGCTGGGTGCACGCAAGTTCGTATCATGCTGAACCTCACTATGTTGCAGGATTTTTACAGTGCACTAATAAAAGTGTATTAATTACAAAAAAAATTTCTTTTTTTTTTTTTAACTTGGATGAATTCCACAGTTTTCCATTAGCTAATTTGTTCTTGGCCATCTTTCCGTGAATGCAAATCAGCTTTCCCCCAGCCCAGCCCTGAAGAGGAGGCTGTTTTCCTCCCACCACCTCTCGTTTTCCCTCTGGACCCACCAGGCATTTCTCGGTCTTTTAAGTTGTCATTTGTGGTCCCTGGGTAGCCGACCTGCTAGATGAATTAGCCATCTATTGTTCCGACTTCGAGCTTCATGACCTGCCTGTCCCGGCCTTGGCATTTTCTGCCACTAGCCACCATCTATTATCGGTAGGCAGCCTGGGCCTCGTGCTGTAAGTCACCGGGGAGACATTTGCCCTTTCTCCCGCCTGGAGCCGGGGGTCCCCCACACTCTGCATCTCATACATTCACGTCAGTCCATCACGGCCGGCCTCAAACAGCGCGAGGGGGTTCGGCCAACTGAAGCCTCTGGTGTGTTTGGGGGTTCACTCCATGTCAGACTGTGGCGGATTGAACCACCCATCTGCTGTTCCCTGGCTCCACCATAATTGTCAAAGTAGTTTTAAGTTTCAGGTATTGACTATGAGAAGTAAATGTTAAATGCCAATGAATGCCAAATCCGACCTCTTAACTCAGACAGGAATGTATTCCTTCTCCTAACACAAGAGGTAGGTAGCTGGACCAAAGAGAAACAGGAGCAGTTCACCCAGGACAGCAGCAGTGACCCCGAGTTCTGCTGCTGGGCCAGCGTGTGTGGAGTCCAGCTCTTACTTTTGGCATACAGTTCATCAATTCTGTTGTTTTTATTTTCACCCCTAGTGTGTCTTCACACGACTGAGTATGTATCTGAGTTCTTCCCACAGGTGCAAGCTAGGAGTTCTTAGGTCAGGACTCATTCTGGGCTGTCTCTGTTCCAGGACTTTATCATGCTGCAGTGTGCTTAGAGCTCACAACACCCCACGAGGTTGGTGATAGTATTGTGCATATTTGATAGACAGCAACACGGAGGGTGCAAGGATCCACCACTTGTCCCTGGGCTCAGGTCCAGGAAGCCATGGGGGTCTAAGCATCCGCCGGGGACACCCTGCCCTAAGCCACTGAGCCGACTCAGGAATGGTAGGACTCTACTTCCAAAAAATAGGTCAGAAGGGGTCACGCACTGAGATGACAGCCATTCTCGTCATGCTGGCCACCAACTCAACGGGTTTGGTGTATCCTGATGACCTCCTTGCTGCCTCTAATGTGATTCAGGCCCAAACTCTTGATTTTAATTTAGGCAATTTCCATCAAAATATCTTTCCGTTTTGTATTGACTCATCCAGGTGCCACTGATTGCCAACTCTGTATCGGCTGGGAACACGAGTGGGGAGAAAGAATGTTATTGTAAGCATGTGTTTCCCACCCAACCTAGCAGGTGATATGAGCGAGCTCAAGGTGACACAGGACGCAGGCAGGACGGCTCCTCCCTGGGTGCCGGGAAGAGGTGGCCACTGCATGGCCGACGAAGGCCGCTCAGAGCAGCAGGTGGATGGAGGTTCCGGAACAGAGAGAAGCTTTCCAAGTCCAGCGGTTGAGACAGGGAATTGAGGTCCTTTTGCACAGCTTGATTCTGAACGCAGACCTTGTGGGCCATGGTGTTCTATGATCTTCGAAAAAACAAAACTTTATGGAGTCAAAACTGTGGGGGTGACGAGATTCTGAAGTCACACACCATCCACACTACCCACAATGTCCAGAGAGGCACGAGAAGTGGGCCGTGGTTGTATGACCAGGAGCAGGAGTTTCATGCCGGCAGCGATGGGGTCACAGGAGCTGTGTCCATGGGGCCTGGCGTGATCAGATTGGCTTTTAGAGAAGATTTCCCTGGGCGCTCCATAGTGGAAGGCAGCTGAAGTAGAGGCGGGACCCTTGAACACAGAGCCAAGTGTGCACCGTACACACATGCAAGTAGAGACACACGCACAGGTGCAAACATGTATGTATACACACACAGCTGCACATGCACACTGAACAAGCTACATGTGTGCACATATGACCACACATGCAGCTCCCACACCTCCTACACACACACACCACATCAGGACACATGCACCATGCACATGCCATTTAGTGGGAGCTAAATGATCACAATGACTTCATAGTCACTGAGACTGTGTGTGTGTGTGTGTGTGTGTGTGTGTGGTGCTGGGGCTTGAACTCAGGGGCATTCTACCTCTGAGCTATTTATTTTTTATTTGAAAACAGGGCCTCCCTATGTTGCTCGGGGCCTTGCTGAATTGCCGGGGTTAGTTTTGAATCCGAGATTCTCCTGTCTCAGACTCTGAAGTACTGAGATCACAGGCCTGCACCACCATGCCTAGCTGCTGAGACTGTTCAATTGAGAAAACTCAAGATTTCACAATTCCTTCCCTGGCAGGTATCCAAGAGAAAGCATGGACAAAGAGAAAGGGCCCAGGTGACGGGTGGAAAATGGGCAGAATTCTCCCATGGGGCCGTGCCCTGCTGCTTTGTATCTGCTTCAACTCTGGGCATGGCAGTCGATTTTGTCACAAATTCACCAACCAAGAAACACCAGGTCTCTGCTTTGAAACAACTGAAGTTGGTTTCTTTTTTTTGTGATTTTTGCCCACATGAAATTATCCTCCAGTTTAAGATATTCAGAGGATGTAAGCCCTAAAGTAATTTTTTTTTGGCAAAAGTAATAAACTCCTGTAAATCGAAAGAAGGGATGCCATCTCAAACTCACTCCGGGAATTGCCTGTGTAATGCCATGGTCCCATAATTGTACCTTGTTTTAAATTCATATGTATTCATTTCATAAAAATAGTCTATATTTTATACTGATAAATTTATCAATAGAAAAAAGATACCAGAGAAAGATATAAAAAATTACCTGCCAAAATAATGATTTATGCTGGTTTTGAAGCTTCCCCTCTATTATTCATGTGCATGAGACATTTTTTTTTTCATTTTGACATTTACTTCGCATTATAGAAATGTGCTCCTGTATGCCAATGTCTTCATTTGAATAGCACGGAGGGAGGGACGGAGGATCAGCCTCATAGTCTGACAGCCTCTGGCCCTGTGCAGCTCCGTAGGGCCACAGCCAGCCCACAGGGAGAGACGGGGTGGGCAGATGCACTCACAAAGCAGGAGAAGGTCGGGCCCTTGGAGGGAGAAAACCACGTGGATATCCGCACCAATGGCTGATGAGAAACCAGGTAGACATTTTTGTTATTATTGTTGTTGACTTGGGTGATGTTCATTTGAATGGTCGAAAGCAATATGTTGCCATAGGTATTGACGGCAGAGAACAGAGGGTTTGAGCACTGAGATACAAGTTGGGGAGAGGGTAGGGTGCCAAAAATAACCGGCAGAGACCACATCCCCTCTGTCTGTTTCTTTGAGTGAGGCTTCCAACAGTAAGTAGCTCCAGGTGGAGAGGTGGACTGCTCACAGGTGTTGAGGATGCTGGCCCGTGGCCACGGGGGAGCAAGGCGTGGGAAATACAGGTCCAATGGGATCCGTGTGGTGGGGACGGGCACATGAAGGAGTGGAGACTTGCAGAGAAGGGAGAGCCTGGATCTGGATCCCAAGGAAGATCTCTGCAGCTGCAGGGAGACGAGGTCATGCTGACAAAGCTGCTTGGAACTCTCCTGGAAACCCAATACCCCCATCTGACCTCAGACTGCAGGAGCTTCCCAGCCGAAGCTCTGGGGCCATTGATGCTCCTTTGGGCGCCCCTGGTCCCCAGCGGGATCGTCAACACTCAGGGTGTGGTGCAATTCATCTTAGCCCGGGAGCTCCTCAGGAGGGAGAAGGCTTCTCCCGGAACCAACAACCCCGCTGCCACTCCCTGCCTTCAGCCTCCTCTCCCCTGGGCTGGTGGAAATTTCACTGTGTCTATTTTGGGGTTTTCACAGACCAAGAGGTTGGGGTACTATGATCTTGTCCTTGGTGTTCTCTAGGATGGAGTCGCAGGAGAAAGACCTCAGTCCCCAAGGCTTGTTATCAGCAGGGGCACCATGTCCCTGATCCTAGAAGTGACTGGGTGCGTCCCTGTTCTGCAAGGATATTGATCCCTCTGCCAGGAAGTGCTTCCAGGGATAAATCTGCTTTTCATTAAGAGCATCACGATGTCCCCAGCCTTGTAACACTGGTCTTTTTGACAAAAGTCCCAGTGCATCTGCTCTGCATGAGCTCTGGTCAACCCATGACTCTCGTCCATGGCAACATCCTGAACGAGAGGGCTACGCTCCACGGCCTCTTAGCTGGGCGAGTCTGCGAGCTGTAGCAGCAGTCCAAGGTGCAGTCCTCTGTTGGCGCAGTCATCCCCTTTGCTGAGCCCAGTCCCCAGTCCATCTCCTTGTGGTCCGCAACTCCATTCACAGCCTGATCCACATCTTATCAACATAAAGTCCTCATGCTTCTTCTTGGTAACACATGTGCATTGCATTGGGACAATTCCTGTTCAGTGGTTCTGTGTCTCTGTCCCCCTGTTTAATGGCCTGCACATGGGGACCTTGGCTTTTCACCACTCATACCCAGTGCCAAGGGGAGACTGGCTAATGTCCTTGTCATGGAATGCATGGACAGTCTAGATAACACTGCATTGCAAATCGATATTTACTGTATCAATTCATCTCCTCCTTGTCTTTCCAGAGTTAGCTTTTGAACCCAAATTACAGTTGTTCATAGATGTCCAAACTCAACCCCCAGGTTTGAGGGTACGATTTCCACATTTTCCTCCAAGTCACAGGTGTTGGGAGGATACGCAGGTGAGAAGTTCATCAAAGTGACATGGCCTTACTGGCCCAACTGTATGTTCGTTCTGGGAGGTGGGGTCAAAGGTTAGGCAACCGCAGGGTCTTGATACACCCCATCCTCAGGGTGCTGTTGCCCTTGTGTCTTCTGCAGAGAGACTCAAGGCCAGGGTGACAGATCTAAGAGCAATAGCACAAGGGTAATCGTCAATATAATTGTATGGATCCATAAACCACAATGAGACCCAGCGTGCCTCTAGAGTGATTGATAAAAATAGAAAGTAAATTTTACTGAGTTTGGGAGATTTTGATCAGAAAATACAGAGTTCAGTTTAGATTTCGGCCTGAACACACAGATTTTCTGCTTTCATGAGTCCCTTTTACTTTTTCCCTCACTCTATGAACCATCTGGTCACTAGTTTTGAATGACCGCCTGCTTCTCCAAGAGATGTGAGCTTGAGCTTGCTGCACCCCAGGGCTTGAGACTTGTCCTCCTGCATGTCAGCTCTGAGGTGTTCATGGGGACCTGCCTCATGGAAGTCCCAGTGTCAGGGGGATCCAGTTTTGAGATTTATTGAGAGTTAAGTTTTCAAATCTTATCAACTTGGTTGGGCCAGTGGCCAATTATTTCATCAACTGCTAGTCTAGGTGTGAGGTATTGCTGTGAGGTATTTTGAAGGTGGATTAACGTCTGTACTGAGTTGACTTTAAGAAAGGAGATTATATTGAATTATGCAGATAGGTAAGACTCATCCACCAGTGGAAGTTCTTAAAAGGCAAAACTGAATAGACTGTGAGTTTAGATAGGTAGGAGAAGGCTTGCATTGCATGCTGGGAGGCCCTGGGTTCAATCTCAGAACTGACAAAAAATAATTGTCCAATAAAGAAACATATTCTGCCTCATGGATGTAATATAGAAATGCCTGGGTATCCCCCTGCAGGCCTGCCAAGCAATTTTTTTTACTTTTGAGGTCCTGCAGTTGCATGAGTCAATTTTTTTTATCATGAATCTCCCTCTCTCTCTCTTGAGAAAGAGAGAGATATCTATAGCTACATCTAATCTATAGCTGTATGTGTCTCTGCATGGACCCATATCCTGGTAGATCAGTTTCTCTGGAGAGCCCTGATTGACACAGGGCCAAAAAGTGTACAACTACTCAGAATCTAACCCAAATGTCTTTATTTTTTCCCCACTGACAGCGTTTAAAGCCTGTCACTTTCATTGATCTTGAACATCAACTGGATATTTCTCTTGTTCTATTTTTCTTCATATCATTTATTTCTACCTGGTACTATGCTACTTTAGATTTTATTATATGTAATAATATATTAATGCATGCACCATTTGACCTGCTGTGTTCCACTATACCACTCTGTATTGTAGCGCACATAATTGTGGTTACACACATATGTTTACAAACTCTCCACAATGAGGCATAGAGTCTTAGGAGGAAATGCACCTTTACCCCCTCTTGTCATACACCTGTCACCTGAACCCATTCTTGGCACAGTTCTGGCTATTGCAAGACTGCACAATGATGTTTGCAAATGTCGTTCATACAACTCACTAGGTATATACATCGCACCACACTGAACAAACCCTGGAGGAAGAATAGTCTTGCAGAGCCTTCTGTCTCCTCTTATCTTTGGTGCCTTGCTATGCAAAGTATATCAGTGAGTCAATGAAAATAAAAGCAGCGGTTGGCATGGGGCAAAGGTGGGTCTGGCTGCAGGGGGCCCACCTGATAGCACAGGAACTAGCAATCTTCCCTGTGCAGGGCGCTGTCAGGAGAGCCCAGGTCACCTCAGCTTGACAGGTGCAGCTGTGTGGCATCCCTCCCCACTCCCTGTGAATTGGAGGGGTGTGAATTCCTTAGCTGGGAGTGCGATGAGAACGTTGGAGCGATTGCCTGGCACAACCTGGACTGGGCCTCTCTATGGCTGGTGCTGGCCTTTCCTACAGAGCTGCCCCGGGCTGCCCTCCTCATAGCCAGGCGCCCCACACCACTTTCTGACATACCGCCCATCTCCTAACCTTGACATCCATAGTCCATGAGAGCCAAGCCCTGGCCTTGGAAAAGGAGCATTCTAAGAAGTCAGGCACTCTCAAAACTACTCTTGGGTTGTCAACTAATTGACATCCATATTAGTCAGTCATGTTAAATAAAATAATTAGTGAGTGTTCTTCATATTTTCACTCTTCAGTGGGAGGATGGACTCTCTATTCTTGGACTGGACTAACCTCCTGGCTTTAGCCTTTCCAATTCCAGTGCCAGCAGCCTGGGTCTCAGGGGAAAACGTGTCTTCTGTGTCACCAACAGTGAGGTGCAGGAGCTAGATGGCTTGTGCCTGTCTGTTGGGGAATACAGGATGAACTAGGTAGAAGATAGAGAGATAGGTTCACAGACAGAAGACAGCCGGGAGAGAGATGGCATTCACAGACAGAGAGCTAGAGAGAAGAGATGCATGACAGATGGTATTGAGAGATAATAGGTAGGTAATAGATAAAATAGATTAGGTAGATAGATGGATGGATGGATAGATGATAGATAGATAGATAGATAGATAGATAGATAGATAGATAGATTTGTACAAAGAAAGCAAGCCCAGCACCCATCTCTTGTACTTGTTTACTTTTGTGTCTCTAGGGAGAGCTCTGTCCTATTATACATTAGAATCATTTTAACTTTTTCTCCTGTTTGAAATGACAAGATGAACTTGGGAAAACACTCTGATGTGTGCACACCCGCGTGGATTATGAATCCCCATGGTCTCTGTGAGAATAGTCCCTAGAGGCAGCTCTTCCCCTGCCCAGCATCTTCCATTCCAGCTCCTGGCGACGAAGGAAGAATCAGCCTCAGTCTACACATTCTTTTAAATCTTTGAACACAGACGTAAATGCATACTGTTATATTCAAATACCTTTTAGCACAAGCTTACAAATATGTTTTCAGTGTGATCTGATATTTGACTTCATGAAAGAAATATATAAATAACAAATTGGCTAGGCATAGATATTTATCATTTGCCTTGACATATGCAAAGTATTATTTTAAAAGTAATAAAAGACTAGGCTCAAAGTTGAGCTACAAAGAAAGATGAGACATATGAGAAAAGATGACAAAATAGTGGGCGGTCGTGAGGCAATAAACTGATTTCCAAACGTTGGAGGGTTCACCTCGAGTGATCACCAGGGGCTGCCTGAGAATTGTTGCTGGATCACAGGGGCTTACTTATTTACTGACTTTTGACACACTAGCCACAGGGGCCTCTGTGAAATTGATTAGAGTTGGTATTGGTGATTGAACACTCCCATTTTCAGTCATTTGACTGACCCCACTCCAACATTAGGTTTCAAGGTCTGACCTCAAGCCAGTCCTAGTCTTTGGCCATGTTTCCCTGAATTCTCGTGTCTCCCTGATGTGAGTGGAATCTTGTTATTCTACAGGAAGACTATGGCACAGAGAAGGAGCTGGAGAGCCCTGGAAAGCCTAAACCGTGAAGGGTGGTTCTCCCTTGTTGTGGGATGAACTCCCAGCCCAAAGCCTTGAGCAGCAAGGTAGCAGGTACCGTGTGGGCCACTCAGCTGGTGCCAGGTTTACATTCCTTAATGGTCCGCCCCTTTGGTCCCATAACAGACTTGCTGGGAGGCACGGCCAGCCTGAATGGGTATCGTGGTGGAGAGGAGCAGACCTCCTTCCATCTCCTTGTAAGCAGCAGCAGACATCAACTTCAAGAATGCAGTACAGAACTGAGGGAAGCCCTCTGCTCTCCAGAGCCAACAGCTTCCAGACACCCCAGAGGCTCAGGCAGGGAATGTGCGAAGTGGGGTAGGGTTCCTTCAGGCAAAAATAATCCCTGTTATTTTTATACCAATATGTGTTGTCAAAGGCAGTTTCTATTCCTTTCTGATGACTTGTATGAATACTATCTTCCTTTCAGGGACCAGAGTGGGACCTCAGCGTGTCCCATCTGCACTGGGACTGCCCAGTCTCCTCAGCACAGGACGACACTGCCTGCCCCTCACATCACAACCTGCTCAGTCTTTGCTGGGGGATGAGTATATTTTAAACATTTGAAAAAGAGCCTCCCCTCCCCTATGTATCTGGCAGCCCTCCTGTAATGTAGAGATTCAGTCATTGGCAGAAATATCTGGGAAACCTCTGTAATATTTTATGATTAAGTGACGGTATTGATTTTTTTTTATTGGTGCATTGTAATATACATCTTTGTGAGGCACAAGCTGGTAGAGGCATACATGCACACATTTCTCATTTAACCCTTCCCCAATTCCCGCCCCACTCTCTCCCCCTCCCTCCTTCTCATATTCGGTTTTAGTGATTGATTTTGATATGTTTGTGAAAGTACATCATGTGCATTAGGGTGCCTCCCCATCACCTTCAGTTAAGTCACCTTCTTTGCTCATCTAAGTTTTTTCCTTCTTTGTCTGGAGTACCTCTTAATGTCCCACTTTCTCCCTAGCTTTCGCATATTAGGGAGAGCATCTGATTTTTTACTTTTTGTGACTGACTAATCTCACTTAGCATATTTTTTTCCAGATCCATCCATTTCCCTGCAAATGACACGATTTTGTTCTTTTTAATGGTTGAGTAGAGTTCCATTGTGCACATATCCCCTAGTTTTGTAATCCATTCATCTGTCGATGGACATCTTGGCTGGTTCCATAGTTTGGCAATTGTGAATTTTGTGGCTATAAACATAGATACACATGCATCGGTCTGATAGTTTGGTTTCCATTCTTTTGGGTAGATCCCCAGAAGTGGTATTGCTGGATCATCAGTATCAATGTTTGATTGGTTAAAAATCCAGTTGCCACCACGGTGGGCCATACAAGTCTCCGGTGCTTCCCTCTCCCCAGTGTTGAACTCACTGGCATAAAAAGGCTGGAGATTTCTTTGGTGACCTTGCACACGGCTGGCTGTTCTAGAGCAGGTACATGAGACAGTAGAGGAAGGGCGTGGGCTCTCCTGTCCCCTGGCTCACTCTGCAGTGGTTCTATTTAACTGTTTCTCCCCGTGCTCAGGATGGTGAGAGGCTGTGAGTTGGTGGACCTCCTGCCCAGGCTCTGCCTGGCGCAGCCCGCTGGACACCATCCCAGGTGAACTGAGAAATGGGGTACATTGTTGACAGCCACGGGGTCTGGCTCTCCGCCTCTAGAGGACATGCACCTGGAAAGCAGTACCAGGTGTTTAGATGGGGCCAGGTGCAGGGGACAGGTGACAACCTCCTACCCAGGCCTCCCCAGCCACAAGCCAGAGAGCTTCCCTCTGTCCCTCCCCAGTCCAGGCAGAGATGCTTGCCCTGCAGAGGGTTCCTGGGGACATCACACGCCCTGCCACTCAATCCTGTTGAGTTTCCTTAAAGGGGTTTCCAGCCCTTAGCAGAGGAATCATGCCTTTGGGGAAGAAAGGGCCACTGATTAGAAGATCCCAAGCCGGGCGCGGTGGCACACGGTTTCAAAATAAAGAATAAAAAATAGGGCTGGGGGTGTAGCTTGGAGGTAGGAGGTAGAATGCCCCTGAGTTCAATCCCCAGTACTGCAAAAAAAAAAAAGAAGATCCCCAGGAAACTCAGAGGAAATCCGGTCAGCACTGGGCCCTACTGCAGCATTACTAGGGCGGTTTCAGGGAGCTGAGTCAAAGCCAGCAGGCTGGTGTACATTCAAGTCAATATTCAAGCAGCCATGTTTTTCCATAAATAAGGTTGTGTGCCTATTGGATGCCAGGCAGGGGGCTCCCAAGTGCGACCTGCCCACCCCTTGTTCTCCAGAACTGATTGCCAGGAGGAAAATGCAGTGAGAAATTAGGAAGATTTCCTAGAAGTTGAGAAAAAAGTCAGTGTGCAAGAGAGGTACACTTGCATGAACCTGAAGAAACTCGTGTGTGTGTGTGTGTGTGTGTGTGTGTGTGTGTGTGAGAGAGAGAGAGAGAGAGAGACTATGGACTAAACTCAGTTGTGAATCATGAGAAGGAACGGGGGTCTCTCTGCATGATTCTGACATCGATTTCCAAGTGTTGGATTTTGGTTTTCCTGGGAAGGTCTCCTGGCTTTAGTTCATAATTTTTCTGTGTTTTATTCTAGAAAGTTAAAAAGAAGGAGCAAGAGGATAATTTAAGATGAATCCAAGGGGTCTCCTCTACTGATCGATACTCCAAATTCCAGAATTCCTGCTTTCAACAGAGCAGAGAGGAGGGAAACAGGAACGGGAGGCCCCGGCCAGGAGCAGCAAGCAGATGCGTTCTGTGGTCTTTTGAGTGGACTCAGGCAAGCGGCCAAGATGCTCACCCTCCTCTTCCTCCGTCCTGCCCCCAGGTCCCTGCTAGGTGACAAACAAAGACAGCACTCTCCTCTGGAGTGCCCTCCAGCTCAGCCTTCGGCCACAGCCACTCCCAGGTCCCCAGAGGCGGCTCTGTCACTTCCCCACCACCCACGGGTCACCTCGGTGCCTCTGCTCCCCTGAGGCCCGCTGCTCAGGGTGAAGATGAAATTCAGAATTCAGAGCTGTTGAATGATGACAGGGGTGGTGAATTAAAAAAAAAAATTAAGTGCCGGCAACAACAACAAAATAAAAGGTGGGGGCGGTGTGGAAGAAAATGGGTCCAGAAGAATGTGAAAAAGATAAATCGGGCCGCTCCTCTGCTCCATTGTCAGGAGCACTCTGGGGTTACTTGAAGCTCTTATTTATGCTCTGTAAGCAGAACAATACTGGAGAAGAAATGATTAAATACCCGCTCCCGAGCAGCAGACGTCTCATTGTGGCGTGGGCTCACACTGGGTGGTTTTGATAAAGGCAATATGAGTTGATAACTGATAGAGTTTGCCAGGGAGTCATCTGGGGCTGCTGTCAGCTCCAGCGCTTTAATAAAATCATTAGAATGTAAATGTTTTTATTGCGGAATAAAGAGCCTCCAGCGAAGTTGACACTGCTCTCCCTCCTGAATGGGAGGGCCGATTAGCATTCAAATGATATCATGATAGGCTGGTTATCTTTATTAAAATTTTTCAAATCGAGTCTTCATTTTGCATGATTGAGTTTTAAACAAATGCAATCTGCAGTCGGCCTGCGAGCTGGCCTGAACACTCCTGAAATAATTAAAGTGTTCCTTTTATTTTTTTTAAACATGTGTTTCATAAGAAATGAATTGGATTTGCTATTTTAATATGACAATATCTAGTTAGCTTTGCATAAGAACAGAGATGTTATAGCATAATTATTGAAAGTGTACAGCTTTTAAACATATGTTTCATAAAGCTGAATTCAATTTTCTGAAACACGACAATGCCAGTCACTTGGTAGAGAGTGAAATCAAGAGATAGCTTGATTATCAAGATCCATCCTGTAAGGTCCTCCTGGTGGATGGCAGCTCTGGTACTCTGGTATGGGATTTCCAGAGAAAGGAAGCTCCTTTCTCCGAAGGGAACGTCTTACCCCTACCCTGACAGAGTGTGGATGGGCAGTCATACCCATACTGTCCTTCCAATTGGGCTCTGAGTCATGGCTCCTTAACTACTCAGAGCAAACTAACAGCTGAAAGTCTTGGGTGGCTCTGAGCAAAACTGCCCATCCTCCCGGTAGAATGAGCCCAGGGAGGCCGACGGGGGCCTTTGGCTTTGCATCTCCATCCATTTTCCCTGGGCCAGGCATGCTTTCTGCAAAGCAGCCATTTTTAAAAGTCGTGTCGTGTTCAAACCATTGTTAGCAAGACTGCTGCGGATGGATCTTAGTTATAAGGCGTTGAGAAAAATCAATAAAAGAAATCTTCCTTAAAAATATGTCCCTGGGATAACTAGGGTATTGATTCCCAAAGGGAGACAGCCACAGAACTGATTTTCCTTAAGGGGAGACTCGGAAAGACAAGGGCCCCATAAAGAGCAAAAGGGGGCAGTCATCCCCCCTCCCATCAAGTTGCTTTCTCTGTTCACTTTGCTGATTTAAAAAGGGTTTTGAGAAAAAAAAAAAAAAGAAAAAGAAAAGACAATATGTGTTGCCAACCTCTATTGCCATATCCACAGACTCTGAATTTTATAATAATATCTCTTTACCCAGGGTATAAATTATGAATCAGATTGGTTTGATTGATTAACATGATAAATAAAGGATAAGGTCGATGTGTATTCAAGAAATTAGGAGATTAGAAAAATTTGACTAGATTCCGATTTGGCATAGATATAGTGCCTTAATGATTCCAAATCAGACATTTAATTTCAAATTCTGCATCATTCTTTTGCCTACATATACAAAGGAAAATGTTTAGCATTCTGAGCAAAACATTTATATATATATGTGTGTGTGTGTGTGTGTGTGTGTGTGTGTGTGTGTGTGTGTGTATAGATGTATATACATATATATATATAGTTCCTCATCAAATCAACATAATAAAGAGGCACGGTATAGGTGGTCAACATAGAAATCGAATTCTTCTATAAGACTCTGAAAAGGACGGGTGTTTTGAGTTGCAGTTATTGTCGAAAACTTTACTATCATTGCAAAGGACAGAATCATGAAAGCATAGCTCCGGATGGATACTCACAGGAACCGCCTATCATCCTGCTCGAAGAACAATAGCCTTGGCACCTTTGAGGTGCCTCAGCTGGGCCCATGAGGTTGGGATTAGGAGAAGGTTAGGGTTCACAGGGGAGCATGAATTTAGGAAGCGCCTCCGGAAGCCCATTCCCAGGGGTGCTCCAACATGCTAGCAACTCAAATTGGTGCTGAGAAGCAGCAATCTGGTGTGATAAAATGAACCTTGATCCTAATGCTACAGTTTGACTGTGAGAGAGGAGCAGGGCATTGAAGCAGAAAGCATTTTTTTTTCCAAATATGGACATAGTCATCTCTGGTCACTCTGCATGAACGTAGGCTTTCTTTTCCTACACATATGTTGGTGTATTGTAGTCTCACATCATAAGGGACTTCAGAGTGATAGTAACATATATGCCCAAAGTATTTAGTGAGCCCCCCCCCCACACACACTTTTCCCTCTCCCACACGTGGTACTGAGGTTGGCGGTGATATTCTTACATGTGTACATAACAGCGATGGAAGTGCCTCTTGTGTTAATTCTCCCTCCTCTACCCCTGCCCCACAACCCCCCTTGCTCCACTGGGGTTTCTTCTCCATTATCTAAAGTCCCTCTTGCATCCCTAGCTTCTGCCTATGAGAGAAAACACATGACCCTTCTCTTTCTGTGACTGGCTAATCTCACTTAACATAACATTCTCTAGCTCCATTCATTTTCCTCAAATGACGTAATTAAGTTCTTCTTTATTGCTGAGTAGGATTCTACTCCCATAATTTTGCAATCCAGTCATCTGTTGATGGACACCTAGGTTGATTCCATAATGCGTCTACTGTAAATTGTCCTGCTATGAACATGGATATACATAGATCACTGCAATATTCTGACTTCAAGCTTTCTAAAAACAAGACCAATGACCTTCCCAGCCACGTTCTGGGTCAAGAATTTAGGTATTTCCAGCCCAGGAGCCCTATAAGTCTAGCCCTTAAGCCTCTATACATAACCATCCCTACTGGATACTTTTGCGATCTCCCAACTTCTCTGTGGCTTGAGGATTCCATTGTTGCTATAAGCAACATCCCCAGTATAATGGGTTGTAAGTGATCCTCAGCCGATGGACATCACCACGAATCCTATTTCAGAACTCTTATTCTTCCCATTTTGCTGGGAGTTTAAAGAGAGAGAAGATTTGCAATGAACTGGAATTAAGAAGGCCTCTCTGAGCCAGACGTGGTGGCACACACTTGTAATCCCAGCATTTGGGAGGCTGAGACCGGAGGATCCGGGTTCTCGGCCAGCCTCAGCTACCTAGTGAGGCCCTCCGCAACTTAGTGAGACCCTGTTTCAAAGTAAAGAATAAAAAATAGGGCTGGGGTTATAGCTCGGAGGTAGAATGCCCCTGAGTTCAATCCCCAGTACTGCAAAAAAAAAAAAAAAAGGCCTCTCCGGATTCATGAGAGGGGAAGTTGCCCCTAGACATGGCTCACCATGAAGATCCCACCCCAGTACCCTCAGGTAGAAGCTGAGTGTGTTGTTATCAGAGCTGTGGAAAAGCTATTTCTCCATGAGTGCTCTTGGTCCTTATCAGGCAGCGGTTGGTTCCTGATGGAGCCCCTTCTGAGAGTTGAATACTGAGCGAGCTGTTGTAGCAAATACTGAAGACATGCAAAAGAGTGGTCCTTTCTGCAAGGAGCGTGGTGGGAGAGGGGATCATATGGAGCCAGCGATCTTCTGCATTGACCACAGGTAGGGCGGGGATTCCCAGGACAGCAGAGTAGCCTAGACTTGAGCCTAGGAGATGAGACCAATTAACTCAGCAATAAGTGAGTAGTGAGAGAGAAGTAAAGCATGGCTCCTGGTGGGGATGGATTGATCAAAAGATTTGTGACTCCATTAACAGACTGTACAGCCAACAACAGAACTGTTTGCCACTGTGGAACCCACGCCAATTGGTTTACTAAATCATGCTTTAAAATGCTTGCTTTTGGTTCCTAGTTCTGCTAACAGTTTCCTTTATTTTTGCATATTTTAAAATTAATTGTGCAGGGTGTGGTGGTGCACACTTGTAATCCTAGTACTTGGGAGGCTAAGACAGGAAGATCACAGGTTTGTGGCCAGCATCAGATAGTGAGGCCCTCTACAACTTACTGAGACCCTGTTTCAAAATAAAAAATAAAAAAAAATAGAGCTGGGGTTATAACAGTTAGACTATCCCTGGGGTCAATCCTCAGGATCATAAATAAATAAACAAATAAACAAATAAATAAATAAATAGATAAATAAATAAATAATCAATTGCGTTTTTATGAAATTCACATTTTGGGAGCCAAGTTTTAAGATCTATTTGATTGATAGTCACACCTCTTGGGTTAAAAAATAGTTTGCATTGAGCTAGGTGTGGTGGCGCATACTTGTAATCCCAGTACTTGGGAGGCTGAGACTGGAGGATCCTGGTTCACGGCCAGCCTCAGTTATTTAGTGAGGCCCTCCGCAACTTAGTGAGACCCTGTTTCAAGACATGAATAAAAAATAGGGCTAGAGGTGTAGCTCAGAGGTAGAATGCCCCTGGGTTCCATCCCCAGTATTGGGGAAAAAAAAAGTTTGCATTTAAGTTAGGGGATTTTAATCACAAACTCTATGCTATGATTTACTTTAGAAGACTATTTTATTCATTTTCTATGTTTATGTAAGAATTTGATTGATTGATTGATTGATTGATTGATTTTTGTGATACTAGGGATTGAGCCCAGGGACATTCTATCCCTGAGCCCTTTTTTTTTATTTTTTATTTGGAACCAGGGCCTCCCCTGTTTCAAAATTTAAAAAAGTCACCTGTGCTATCCTCAGACAGAAATGTCATTTATTAAGAATAACAAAAAAGCGAATGAATGAAAACATCCCGAAGCCTGTGTCACGCGCTCACCTGCTTTACATTTCCTGTGTGTGATTCCAAGTCTGTCTGTGAATGGCTCACAATGGAATGGTCTTCACCAATTCAACTTCTTTTCTGTCTCCAGTTTTTGGAACTACCTGAAGGTGTGTTGCTTCCAGACTAGAACTAGATCTACATGAACTTCTTTTGTTGCCAAACGTGAAGCACAGGAGGTCAGGCTCTTCGAAGCCAATGCAGACCATGTCCATAATCTGGGAGGTGTGGTCCCTGCATCTCCCTGCAGCCGGCACAACAGACACCAGGGAAAGACGGAGAAGAAGCACGTACTGAGACCCCAGAACCTCCTGTCCTCTGCGAGGGTGTGTCTGTCCCCTTCACACTCCTCCTCACACAGAGGCCACGCTATCACTAATGTAAGTTCAAGAGGACTGTTACAGTGTAGATTTAAAATATCCCCCAGAACTCAGGCGGTAGGCAAGACAGCCATGTTGGAGGGGGGTCTTGGTTGCAAGCAGGGTCCTTGGGGTCATGGCCAAGGACAAGGGCTCTCCCTGGCCGAGATCTGCAGCACATCTCTCTGACCCTTTTGCTCTCTCTGCTCCCCAACATCAGACCCTGCGGGTGTGTAGCCAAGGCTCCTGCTTGGAAGATGGCCCCCAAATGAACTGTGATCTCGGAAACCTCCAGATCTGGGAGCAAATGCACCTCCCTTCCTCTAGGTTTTGTGTGTTAAGTGCTCAGGTAACAGGTGAGAGTCTCACTGAAACAAGGACAGAGACTGTCACCCCTGACTGTGACCACTTCTCATGGAGCAGCATGGCTACAGGATAACGTCAGAGGCTAACAACCCACCCCCCCCACCGCAGGAGGGACTCACAGCATCGTCTGTCCAGGAGGTGAGAGGAGCGGTCCACACGTCAGTGGGTTGACCTAGCAATGCCTCTGAGCTTAGCCCTCGATGATTTTAAATGTAGGCTCCAAATGTTGTCCACACCTTCGTGTGTTTGCCCTAAGGCTGCTGATCTCGTGCTCCTGTTTTCGCCCAGAAATGGAAGAGACCAGAAGAAGGTGCATGGGCCTTCGCAAGTAGAGATGACACTTAGGAGAACCTCGTGTGCTTCCAGGTCTTAAGGAAGGACAATCCAGAGTTCAGCGTGATGGCTCATTTTATTTATTCATTCCTCGGTCAGCACATATATTTTCCATACATTTGGCTACAAAATCAAGAAATCTAGCCATGAGCATGATGTCACATCCCGCCCAATTTCTGTGCCTTGAAAGTTAGACTCCAATAACAAAAGCTTTTTTCTCCCACCTGTGCCCTGTGCCTCGTTCAAATGAGTATCAGATTTTCCATATTGATATTATCAAACATTTGGCCATTTCAGAAGTGACAACACTAAACAAATTGTCAGGCAAAGGAGAAAGGTTTTTCTTTTACTTGCTCCCTCTTCTAGCAGCTGGACTTAGAGAGGAAGACAGGCATGAAATTTGTGGGTAGGTTCGTTTCCACAATGGCAAACACTAACAATTGTGTAATCCAATTTCAACAGGAGATTTCTCTTTATCTTAATAACTGGTGAAATGGGTGGACCTCAAATCTCATTTCAGTTTGGAAACATGCCCGACATTTTGGAGATGTTTATTCCAAACGCAGCCAACTATATAAACCTCTCCAGACTCTAAAATCTTTCTGGGAATTGCACCAAAGCAGATTTTTTGGTGAGATTTCTAATCCTTCCGGCTTCTGGAGCAGCCTCCCCCTGGATACTATAATAATTTGGCATCTGGGTATCTGATCCAGACCAAGAGAAAGAGTATAGGCACTTCTGGAAGAAGAAAAATAATCAACCCGAGAGACCTTATGTTTAAATTTCAGATGCAGGTTCCAGGAAGTTCTAACTATCCAATCAGGCAAACATCATGAGCAAACACTTTCCTCAGTGTCTGTGAACTTCAGTCACAAAGCACTGGGACACACAAATGTCCCAACAGGGCCAGATTCTTCCAACTAAGCAAGTTTATGCATAGGTAGGGGTCTAGCATAGGGGTTGCTGTTTTGCAAAGTAACCCCAAAGATGACCAGTCCAGTGCTCTCCCTGGGTCGGGAAACGCTCCCTCTGTCAGATGAAGCAGGACATGAGGAACTCGCCCTGCATGACCATCACCACCCCCCCCACGCTGATGGCGGCGTTGATGCTGGAGTTTGCCAAATTTGAGTTTAATTTGGGGGTGCTTCCAAGTCTTTGGTCACTTCACTGTGTCCAAAGATGAATGGGTGTTGGATGAGTGGAGCTCCAGTTGATATCACTGAAGCGGTGAGAACACCCAGGGGCTGCCCAGGGCAGTGGGGTTAGAGGAAGCACATCTAAAAGCAAGACCCCACCCCTCCTGCACCCGTGGAGAATGAGGGCGGGACTTGGCAGGAGGAGCAGGAGAGAGGAGAAGCGCAGGTGTAGGGAGACAGGAAGTGCTGACAGTGGACCACACAGTCCACATGCAGGGACCCAGAGCTGAGTTCTAGGGGGGGAAGGGCCGACCCCTGGGACCCCTGGGACCCCTGGGACCCCTGGTGCTTTTGTTGGCTGAAGGACCATTCCGTTCTGCCCAGCACCACATGGACAGAGTGCAGGTTCAACAGCTAGCTCCTTCTGTGAGCTGCTAGCGAAATCCACAGGATCTCCCCAGGTCAACAAAGCGGCTTTGTCTTGGCAAGAGACATCCAAGGAATACAGGTGTCCAAAGAAGAGGAGAGAATTCTTCGCCTCAGGGCTTCGTGGACCAAGCCTGGTATATCTGGTGATGATGTAGTTTAGAACATCCCGCCCCATCACTGTAGACTTGGAAAAACAAAGCAAATTCAAAACAAAAACACAGACTTAGGAAAAGCCTGGGAGTCATCTGTTTTTACGAAGAGGTTGCTGCCAATTTTGAGAGGCTGGAATTTTAGTTTGCATAATATAAATGGGTTTCTTCACTTACTTATTTAGTCACTTGGCCAGCGGCTATTTCTTGAGAGTCCTTTCCATGTGCGGTCACCATGCCAGGGAAATAAAGATCAATACAGTAATGCGTTGTCCTTGAGGAGCAAAGAAACGGAAACAAAAGCGTGATCACAGCCGGGCACAGCTGGGCACAGCTGCAATCCCAGCAACTCAGGAGGCTGAGGCAGGAGGAGGGCATGCTAGGGGCAAACCCCGGCAACTTAGGAAGACCCTGTCTAAAATTTAAAAAAAATAAATAAAAAGTGTTGAGAATGTAACTCACAGTTAGAACACCTTTGGGTTCAATTCCTGCACCACAAACAATAATTATAAATAAATGCATAGTCATGAAACGTGTCTAGGTAGCTATGAAGTCCCAGCGGGTCTTCAGGAAGGTGCCTGGCCAGGAGGGTCTGACATCTTGGTCTGGAAGGACATAGGATTTCCTCTGAGTTCTATCATTTGCGAATCCTGTTTATTTCCTCTAACATAAGATAAGTCACAAAAATTGATATGAGACAGGTAGCCAGCCAGATATCATTGATCATAACCACTGACCAAATTTGCTTGAGATGATTTCCTTTTGTTATTGTGATATGATACACATAACATAAATGGATCCTCTTGACCATTTTGAATGTATAATTCGTGAGTACCGAGTACACTCATATGGTTGTAGAACTGTGGTCACATTTTCACCTTGCAAAACTCAGAGTCGGCCTGACCTTCCTCCCAGCTCCTGCCTCCACCATTCCACTTTCTGCCTCTGTGGATCTGAATACTCCAGGGACAGGAGTGAAGGCCACGCAGCATTTGTCCTCTGTGTCTGATTTATTTCAGTTGACATCATGCCCTCAAGGTTCACCATGTTACAACATGTGTCAGAATGTGCTTTTTTAAGGCCAAATAATATTCCATTGCTTGAATAGACTGTATTTTGTTAACACACACTGGGTTACGCCCACATTTGATTTTTGTGAATGATTCTGTTGTGAATATGGACTTATTTATTTATTTAGACTTAAAATTTAGCCCGATTGTTGTTATTTCTGCTTCCTATCCAGGCTTGTAGGACACCACCCATCCTAAGATCTCTCTCTGTCTTCCTCAAATATGTCATAGGAAATGTGTCCTTTTATAAGTCCATATAGTATTTTGTGTTTTAAAATTAGTATAAAGCCAGGAATGGTGGTGTACGCCTGTAGTCCCAGCTACTGGGGAAACTCAGGCAGGTGGATCTCAAGTTTGAGGCCAACTGTCACAAAATAAAAAATAAAAAAAAGTACTAGAGACTGTAGCTGAGTGGTAATGTGATTACCTAGCTTGCAAGAGGCCCTGGGTTCAATAACAAGCACTGAAAAATAACAATAACAACCACAGCAATAATAATAAAACTAGCATGGCCAGGTGTGGTAGCACCTGCCTGTAATCCCAGTACTTGGGAGGCTGAGACAAGAGAATCACACGTTCACAACCAACCTTAGAAACTTAGTGAGACTCTCCGCAACCAAGGGAGACCCTGTTTGAAAAGCAAAGAATAAAAAAAGGACTGAGGATAGAGCTCAGAGGACGAATGCCTCTGGGTTCAACCCTCAGTACCACACACACACACACACACACACATACACAAACACACAGAGCACAGACCCTGTATTATCTAGCTATGCAAAGTAGTCAATAAGCATATTTCTATCTGTAAAACCTAAGAGGGGGAAGAGAAAACCAGGAGTTTAGCGAAATCCAGTTGAGAGTCAATGGAGGTAAGATATTTGCAAATTCTGCCAGTAATGATCACAGTTTCGGTACCTCTTCCCTTCAATCACTCCACTCAGTAGTAACACAGGGGCACACTAAACTTGAAGGAATTGTTAAGGGAAGCTTTGCAAAGCATTTCAGAAGCGAGGGTGAGCGCTTCTCACTAGGGACGGGCCCTTTAAGAGTGCAGGGAGTTGCGAGGCAGGAAGTGCAGGCACCCTGCTTGAATTAAAGTAGTCCTTGCTGCCACTGCAGGGCTGGGATTGAATTCTGTGGGCTGCATTTTACACACACAGAAACCCCCTCTGGAGGTGGGTGTCGGGGGCAGTTGTCCGTGCACCCACTGGGGGCCAGGCCAGCAGGGTCCACCGCATCCAACACAGGGCTTCCAGAGATGCCCGGATGCAGACAGAGATGCAGACAGGAGGAAAGTGAGCCCTGAGATGGTGCCCAGAAGTCGGGGGCCAGGTGCAGAAAGAAGGAGCTTGTGCTGCCTCAGTCCACAGGGAGATGGCCCAAGCCTGGAGCCCAGCTAGTTGTGGGGTCCGGGGGAGGTGGAAGGGGAGGGGGCGGTGACTTGCCGTGTGCACATGCATTTGACCCTCCTTGTCTCTGTTCTTCAGCCCGCTCGCTGCTCTTGGGGCTGTCCTGCAGAGGGGACGTGTGAAGCGACCGGTGCTTTCACTCCATTTGAGTGTTGCACAATGTCCTAGGGCTCCCGGATCTGCCCTGCTTTCACGTGTACCATTTCTTCCTCTTCCTGGCCTGGCTTTCCCTGATTTCTCTCTCCCTTCCTTTCTTCCTTCATTTTGCTTTTCTCTTCCCCTTCCTCTCAGGGATCTTCTCCTGGTCCCAGCTGTACAGGTAGCATCTGGAGAAGGTAAGGGACACTGACCACCGGCTATGGCCTGTCCTTGTGTGTGTCCAGCCAAACTCCAGGGGAATGTCACAATGGAGCTGTCTTGCTCCAGACAGCTGCTCCCTGCAGACGCTGTGGGTCCCCAGAGCCACCTGGGATTGTGGTCCCGAGTTCAAGGAGCAGATCAAGCCTACACAGTCACAGTTACGGGGACACGATGATGGCTGAGCCCATGGACTGGCCACAAACCGAGACTGCCCTTCACGGCCCCCGCAGAAAGAGCCCTTCGGGTCCAAGATATCCTGATTCCCTGAAGCTGGCTCTGCCTCCTCATCTGCCTGGTTGCCAGAGCTAACCACCACAACACATGGGCGAAAAAAGAAGAGAAAAAGAAAAAGTTTTCTGTTTCATGTTAAAAAGTACAAATATTATATTATTGACTCAGAAAGGAAATGTACTGAGCGAGAACTCAAATACAGACGAAGTGATCCCCAGGGACAGTTTGCTTGCGGGGTGGGAGACGAGCGTGGTTGTAGAATGAAAACAGATGTTGTTCATGAAACCAAAAGAGAAAAGCAAGAGCTTGAATTTTTGGTCGAAGCAGCAGCAGCAGCACCTGGAAGAAGGGCTTCACCAAGACCACGACAGGTGTGTCCATTCCTGAGAAAGGAGACCGTGCTCCCGTCTTGCAAAAAGCCAGGGCACGCTGGACGAGGTGACGCAGCGCAGGGAGGGAGAAAGGACCTGGCAGTCCTCATTTCGAGATGAGTGGAAGACAGATGGGAAGGCAGGCTGGTGGAGAGCCACTGGGCCTCTGTCTCATTTGTATGCAAGAGTTCCTGGAGGTTAAAGCCCACATCCTGCCTTCCTTTCTTGCATAAACTCTCCCAGGCGCATGGCAAGTCAAGCAGGCAATTTTTTTTTCTTTTCCACAAGTTTGAAAGATTCTTCCTCTTCACTCATCCGTCAGCGCTGTCATCGGTACTTACAGTATTTCACCTGCAATGTGCAATGTGCTTACTAAGGCCTTTTATCCCATCCCCGACAAAATCGTTTGATACTGAGTATAATTTTGCCAAGAAAAGATTCCCAGCTGAGAGCTTCAGGAGATGCCTCTGTCTTTAACCCTGCTTCCAGAAAGAATTAGATGCAAGCACTTCCACTTAATTCAGTTGCTTCTACAGTGACGGGATTGCTTCTGAAGCTGGACCCTGCAGAAGGCTTCAGAGGTGAGTTGGAGGATTGCACTTGGCTACTTTCGTCTCGGCTTTCTTGACCAGGTGGCCAACAGATTTGCAGGATCTTCTACGGGCTCTCGGCCAGTGACCAAACTGCCTGTGCATCTCTATTAGCTTGAGTGTATAGAATTCATACTGCGAGCAAACTCGGGGGCTCTTTGGAGGCCCCTGTTCAGTCTGCCTCCAGGATGTGCCTCCAAAACCCGCCCCTGGGACCGGAATCGCTGCTTTCGTCTTGGTGTGTGTGAAGTAGACAAGTGTGAGCAAAACAAAGAGAAAGCAGAAGTCCCTCTCAGTTTTGCTCATCATATGGAAGAGGGAGTACCGGGGAGGCTCCTGACCCAATGTGGGAAGGAAGGTCTGTATTCCCACTCTCCTGCTCTGCCCTGGTCTCCTCGGTCTCTGAAGGAAGGCAAACCAACCACCGCAGTGCCATTGTGGAAAGCAATCTCCTGTGTTCTATAGACAATCCATGCACAGCCTATCCAGAGCCGGTGAAGTCTGCACCCCAATATGACCCTCCCACCTGGACCTGCACCGGAGACCCAGGGAAGGGAAACGGAGGAGAAGCAATTGTCCTGAGAGCTCTTGAATGTCGTCAGTTCAGTGACACACTCTTTCCGCAATAATATAAAGCAGTAAATGAGAAGTGACTAGGGAGAGAGGCCCACCATTCACCAAGTCAAGCTTGCACGCTCCAAGTCTTTCTGGAAGGAAAACAGTCACCCTGCTCACCGGGATTCTTGGGCAAACAATCTGAGGAGCCTAGGTAACCTGGTGGGTGTGAAGAGCTGATCTGCAGTGGGGGAACCCCAAAGTAGAGACAGGGACCCCAAAGTAGAGACGGAACTCCGAAGTAGAGATGGGGACCCCAAAGTAAAGACAGGGACCACAAAGTAGAGACAGGACTCCAAAGTAGAGATGGAGACTCCGAAGTAAAGATGGTGACTCCAAAGTAAAAGCAGGGACCCCAAAGTAGTGATGGGGACCCCAAAGTAGAGATGGGGACCCCAAAGTAGTGACAGGGACCCCAAAGTAGAGACAGAGACTCCAAAATAGAGAAATGACTCCGGGGGAACGACAGGGAGTTGAGCATTTGCTCTCACACAGGCCTGTGCCCGGCGTTCCCCAGGCACCGCCCCACCCAAGCCCAAGCACCATAAGGACATGTGAAGGTGGCTACAGAGACTGTGGCCACTGAAAGCGATGCGTGGAGCCCAAGACGCCACCCGGGACCTGCCCAGGTCAAGGAAGAGAGCCAGACTGCCGGCTCTCGGCTTCCACCTAGCATCAGTAAGATGTGCAGCCAAACCCAAGTGGAGGAATTGAGTTAGGGGTCTCCCCTCATAGTTCATGTGCGGGGCGAAATCTAGTCGATCTACTGTTTCTGCACAGCCACGGGGCCGTGACAGGAAAGTCCCCCGTGCCTAACCCTGCCCCGTGAGTGCCTGCCCCGGCTGCCAGGGGCTCTGGCGCTCTGGCAGGCTCTGCAGGCCACTCAGAGACCCTTCAGCCCTGGTCCCATCCCTTGCATCCTCGTGGGCTGGGACCCTTGGGTGAGACCAAAAGCACAGGGATCCAGCTCTGATACTCTCGTTATCCGCCCCAGAGTGGGGAAAATGAATCTTGGAAGAAAGAAAATAACAAAAAAAAAAAATAAATAAAACGCTTCATGATACTGGGACTCAGTGTTTTCCTCTCTTTAGGCCTTGGGGATCCCAAGTCGCCATAAATGTGCAGCTTTCAAACGCCGTCTATTTGACCTGCTAACCTCTGTTTCGATGCTTTGCTCAACACAACGCCCTGCTCGCTGTCATCCCGAGCTTCCTCTCCCTCTGCCCGCCGTATCGGGAGCCCCGAACAGTGTGATGGGCTCGTTTTACTTCTCCAAGAGGAAAAAAGCAACCACGAGCTTGAAGGAGGCTGGGAGGCCGCTCTGGAAGCTTCCTGAAGATTAACGAGCTCTTCTTTCTCGCTGCACCCCGTGGACATAAGGGGGGCCCTGGCCCTCAGCGGGCATGCGTGGCCAGGCTGGCCCAGGTGCTGGCTGCGGGCAGGGGGGCATGGTCACCTCACCGAGTGGTGTGTGGCCGCTGGGGGAAGCGCTCAGTTGACCCAACCTCTCGAGTGACCACAATAAGCCAACACAAAGGAGAACGTAAATTGGCAGAAAAACCCAGGGTAATAGACCTGATCGTACTGTGCTCAAGGGGACTCCGGGGACCCGCCAGTCCACACAAGAAGAATAGGACAAGCTGGAAGGGGCGCCGCAAGATTAATCACCACCGCGATGCAGATTTAGCACGTTAGGCGAAAAGATAAATGTGTAAAACGCTGTGTCAAACCCATGGTGTGGCCCGCTCGGCAACTCCGGGTCAGTAATTGAACTTCACTCTAATTATCCTGGGGAGATAATATTAACTTATCGTCGGAGCGCGCAGGAGAGTCCATAACTCATCGCTCGATGGCTGCTCATCGCATTGTGTTATTGAAATATGACGGCTCCGTTTTTATCCTGTCATTATGACAACTGATGTGCTTATTTTCTTCCTCCCCGCCTCAAGGGGAAGATGAAATAGTTAGCAAACATTCTTTCTGGTGAAAGAGCACCACTTTATCACGTTGGCTGCGGCTCCGTAAAAGCCCTTGCCAACGCTGACACAAATCGGGGGCACGGCCGCCCCTCGTCTTGGTGACCGGGAGGACAGCAGGGACTCTGCCCGCCGGTGACCCTGCTTTTCCCATGACTTCAGACCCTCCCGGCTCAAAAGCACCTTCTGTCACTCATCTCCCAAGATTGTTCCACATCCAATGCTCTTTAATTGTCTCCTGTTGCAGAGCAGGGTAATTGGGAAGGAGTCGAGATTTATTAAAAACTTAACTCTCCTTTTATTGCTGTTTGTGGATCACGTCTCAGAACCCAACCTCCTGCCTCGCTGCAGAGGATCGCAGTGCCTGCAGGTGTGGCTTCTGAGCTGTCGGGGGTTCAGCAATGGCTTATTCCCGTTTTCTCCACACATTTGTCTTTGCACCCTGAGAGGTGTACTTAATAAATTATGAACAAGTGCAGTCACAAAAGCGGGGGCCCAAAAGCTTTAAGAAACAGTCTCATCAAATTCCGAATGAATATGCGAAGTTACCCATGCCCATCTCAAAATTATGAATGGGGAGCTGGGGGGATTCCAAGGGAAGTAACTCAGTACTGTGTGAAAGTATGTGTCTATCACACTGCATCTCAACGTGATGCATAATTACACTGCACCAATAAAAGTCTACTAACAAATTCCAACTGGATATGGTCTTGCATGCCTGTAATCCAAGTACTTGGGAGGCTGAGTTAGGAGGATCTCAAGTTCAAAGCCAGCCTCAGCAACTTACCAGACCCTCAGCAACACAGTGACCAGCTGTTTCAAAATAAAACCTAAAACAAGGGTTGGGGCTGTGGCTCAGAGGTAGAGTGACCCTGGGTTCAATCTTCAATCTCCAGTACCAAAACAACAACAACAACAACAACAAAACTAAATACTACTTTCCAGGTTGTTCAAATTGAAATTGAGCAACCGATGCTGGTGATACGGAACAAAGGGAGAGAGATATATTCCAAAATAAAAAATAAGGAGCAAGAAGGGGCCTGGAAGAAGCCAAGAGCTCCTTTCAAGACAGCAGGTGAAATGTGAGGAAGCAAAGAAGAATTGCATGCTAGTCCAAGAAGAGAAGACTGAGAAGACTCGTCTTCAATTAAGAAGCACGAGAGCGTGAATGAGCACGGGTGTCTTTGGTGAAGAGGCTGCTGAGGGACTGAGAACCAGGGCGGAAGGCAAGATGGCGCCCTCTCTCCCCCATCAGGACCTCTCCTGAGAACGGATTCTTGGAGATTTGAGTTTGCAGAGAGATGTGGGTAAACAAAGACACTCAGAAACCCTCCTTTCTCTTTCCTTCTGAAGAAGTCTATATGAAATTCAACAACTTGCCATTTTAGTTGAGAATAGAAAGTTGGTGCAAGTGCCAAGATATCAAGAAAAAAGGAAAGTTAGTCTAAAATAATCTTCTTTTGGTACTTGACCTCACGGTGCCCAAATGTAGCCACAGAGGGCAGACGTGTCCTGGCCACCATTGGCTAAGCAGAATTCAGATGCCCTAGTGGAGGTGGTTCTCCCAAGCTAAACACATGAGCTGGCATTGCTTAAAAGAGGCTCCCAGGGAGCTTGTGACAAGAAAGGATCTTGTGTTTCTACAGATTGCAGCGTCTGGGAATCGAATGCCAGATCTGGCTTCTGTCTTCAAAGTCTAGTCATTATCATGAATGGAAGAGACCCTGAGGTGGGCCAGCTTTGACCTGGACACAGGCATGTACCTCAAGTTTCTGGAAAGATGGTGCATACACATGTGTGTTAACTTACTAAAATCTGCTAGGACCCTTGAAGGCATCGATCAAACTTCACGATCTCAGTAGTAAGACAGTCTCCCTCCTCTCAATTATTCTGATTCCTGAAATAGATTGTTGGAAGGACCCCTTCACGTTCACCCTGTATAGTCTTCCCCATGGAGGAAAGGAAGGGCTCTTACATCTTACATCTAGATGTGTGTGTGTGTGTGTGTGTGTGTGTGTGTGTGTGTGTGTTTTGTTTACTGGTCAGTTGTTAACACAGGAATGAATACACAAATCAAAGACCCTAGTTGCTGGGGAGAATAAATAGTTGGTGATCTGTGCTAGAGGGTAGTAAAAGCATTCACATACTAGTAGTACTGCAGAAAACCATTTAAAATTAGCAAAGTGCACATGACTTCAAAGGTGTTGGGCTGCCTGCACAAGAGCAAGTGGGTGGGAAGAGAGCTCCACTTTTTTTCATGTGGTACTGGGGATTGAACCCAAGGACATTCTTCCTCTGAGTTACACACCCAGCCCTATTTTATTTTATGTTTTTTGTTTTTTTCTTTTTTACTTTGAATCAGGGCCTTGCTGAGTTGCTGAGGGCCTAAGTTTCTGAGGCTGGCCTCGAACCTGAGATCCTCCTGTCTCAGACTTCCAAGTACTGGAATTACAGGTGTGCACCACTGCACCTGGCCCAGATGGGAGAATATTAACTCATTATGAGGTGTTCCCCACACCCCCCAGACTGCTGTAGTATCCTGGACTTCTTAATATCAACAGAAAGAACCAATAGAAGGACCTCGAATAAATTAACTTGCACAAAATGCCACTCCAAATAGACTAACCCAAAATTATTCCTAAAGTCCCCTAATACAAATTCTTTTTGCAGTTTCTTAAATATAGTTTTAAAACATTGATTTTCTTTAGAGATGCCCCTGTCACCTGGGAAGATAAAACAGTGCTTTAGGAAGACATTAGGTCCATATTTACATGAAAGATCATGATAGCCTGGTGAAGCATGGCTGTCTGTGAAGTATTATGTATCTTAAGGGCCCTCATACTTTATATTTTGAAATTTTTCTTCCTATCCAGTTGTAGTAAATAGTGGAAGATTCTGGCCTCTATAACCAAGCAGCTAAGATCTGCTAGCTAAATGGAATGTGTACCATTCCATCAGTTATAGTCTCAAATTAACCCTACTGTTCAAGTATTTCTGCAACAGATTTTTCTCCAAGAAAAATCAGAAAGGTGCAATCCCTTACATCTGTGCTTCTGTGTGACAGGAGCACTGCTCTCCGGAAGTCAGGGTGGATATTTATCTGCTGGTCTATGGTACTCAGCTGAGTTTTCTTACTTACATTGACTCTTGTCAACTATTATAGAGTCGAGGCAACTTTGAAAATTGATCGGGCAGTGTTCTTCAACTTTTATTCAAGATAACAACAGTTAACAGCCTCATCTGGCTGCCTGATAGCACGAATTTTCTTTCTTGTGGCCCTAGTTCTACCTGGGGCCACGATCATGTGAAGTAAGGAGATTTTTCAACTCCTTTGCAGTGGAGTCGACACGGGACTGGACTTCTGTGAGTGAGAAAAGTGCAGGGGTAGTCTGGCCACTTTGGGGAATGTCTTCTGCAAGAGTGGCATGTGTCATTCAAACCTCCTTACCTCCTGCTTCCAGCTGGCCTCCTGAAATATGCTGTGTAGACAGGAACATCTCCTGGAGTGCTGAGCGGCCTACACCAGGGTGTGGAGGAGGAAAAGAACCTGAACCCAGGATGCCAGCTCTGGATTCTGCCAGCCAGACTTTGATGCAAGACCAGAGAGAGGAAGTTCTGCTTGCAAAGGCTGGGGAGCAGAGGTGTTGGCTGGCTGACTTTGAGGTCTCTGTTGCAAAAGTAGACTCAATTTCTGTATGGCAAAAATCATTTGTAGTCAATACACGAATGAATGGGTACAGCTATGTTCCAGCAAAACCTTCAGACCAGAGGCAGGATTTGACCCACAGGCCATAGTTTGTCCACTCTGTATGTAAGACATTAAAAAACTTCTTTCTCTCTGGGTCTCTATTTTCAGTCAGCCTTAAGACTGACTGATGTGTCTCCATCTCGTTATTTATTGTGTAGATCTTTTTCTTTTCTTTCTCTTGTTTTCTTCTGAAGCTCTCAGCAGGATCTTTCCCCTGTTCCCTCTCCTCTCCAGCTGTTCCCCCTGACCTTTACCAGAGTCTTTCCTCCTCTTCCAATCCCTGTACTCTTATCAGTTGTAATCCTGGGTGTCTCTTGACTGTAGGAACATAAGGAGATTATGAAATGGAAAACTTAGCAAGTTTTCCCAAAACTTAGAGTAGCAAATCTTCAAGTCTTTCCAAACTTATAGTTCTAACGTGTGCATGCCTTTTCCTATTGAATAGTGTGTTTTCTAAAGAAAAGCAAAACAACCTTCCCTAAGAAAAATTGGCATTGAGATATCTAAGTATGAGAAGTCACTTGACCTGGGCTCAGCTTATTGAGACAGTTTCAGAGTACTTCCTAGCCCCTGACTGTGCTGGACGAAGGGTCTTGATGTATGAAATAAAGCACTCAGAACCTGGAACACCTATCATCTCCAATCAAAAGATTGCTCTCCTGCTCAGGGATGATTTCACTCTCCATAGACTGTGGTCTAGAGCTGGGTTAGCTCCATTTCTTGGTCCTCCTATCAAATGATACTTAAGTGAGGCTAGCTGTGGTTGATTGTTTTCATCTGCTTCTGATCTGTTGATAAATCTTTTTCGTTTGTGTTTGTGGTACTGGGGATAGAATCCAAGGGCATTCTACCTATACCCCCAGCTCCATTTTATTCTTTTATTTTGAAACAAGGCCTTACTAAGTTGATGAGGCTTGCTGCAAACCTGAGATCTTCTTGTCTCAGCCTCTTGAGTACTGGGATTATAGATGTGTACAACCATACCTGGCATATTGATAAATCTTATTTGGAAATAGGACTGTGTACAGAATTGAATATTTATTGGTAATTTATTATTTTTATATTAAAATTTATTATTTTATTATATTAAAAAATTCTCCCACAAGCAAAATTTGACCAAAGCCTCTATCTGTACAATTTCCAGGGAAAATCCTATATTTGGAGGCATTGGGAGAGGAGGGATCAAACTAGAGATTCCTCGAGGACAAAGACTGGGCTCCTTCCCATGGTATTATCACCACATGGGCCACAGATGAGTATTGATAGATATGGGCTCAATGAATGAAAAACCAAATGATGAAATAATTCAATTAGGAGGCTGGCTTTATCATCATTTTTCCCCCTGTGCCAAATATTAAGAGGAAATCATTATTCTAAAAATAAAATGGCAATTATTCTACAATGGAATTGGTGTATGACCTGATAGTTCAGTTAAATAAATAAATAAATACAGTTAGAAATTTGGCATTTAACAATGACAATTGATTTTCCATTAAGATAATCTTGTTAACATATAACCATGTGTTATGTGCTAATTATATGCTCCATTAAAAGTTTCTTTTTTTTTTTTTGCAGTACTAGGGGTTGAACTCAGGGGCATTCTACCTCCAAGCTATACCCCCAGCCCTATTTTTTTATTCTTTATTTTTTGAAACAGAGTCTCACTAAGTTGCGGAGTGCCTCACTAAGTAGCTGAGGCTGGCCGCGAACTCGGATCCTCCGGTCTCAGCCTCCCAAATGCTGGGACTACAAGCTTGCGCCACCACACCCAGCTCCATTAAAAGTTTCTGAAAGGCAAAAATTTCAGATGCTATAGAGGTCTCCAAATCAGAATTTGAGATCCTGTGGATGTTTCACAATTACAGAAATAAAATAAGAGGAACTGATGATGAAGCATCTTCAAGAATATTTGCCTCTCTTAAGTGTGACCCACACTGGGTGCGAAGCCCTCTCACAGTATTATAGGTTGTACGACGAGATCCAGGTGTGGTCTTTGATTCAATTCAATGTACTATTGAGTAGGGGTGATGAGGTATGAAGATAAATCTTGAAAGAGCGACACCTCGTGTTACCAGACAGTCGCAGATAAAGGGCCAGGATGTCTGTGATGAGTGTGATTCATTTTCTCATGACTCACATATGTCATTTTAGAGTCTTGATGAAGGTTCCCTGCAGGAACTAGCATTACTTAAGGTTTGAATTAGGAGAATTCTTTAGACCAGGAAGGAGGATGATGATGAGGAGGAGCAATGCCAAGGTAGTTACGCCTCCTCTGGGGATGCTCCTCCCGAGGCTGACCCGGTGTGGGAGGAGGTCCCAACTCACAAGGCATGCCAGGAGGACTTGGTAGAATAAGGGAGTCTGTTAATCACCGGGTTGTCAATGACTCTGACAAGCTAGGAGTGGGGTTCCGAAAGAATCCAGAGGCTTCCTGTTAATTCTCTCCCATCTTTGGAAGAACAGAACCAACCCTCAAGCAGAAAAGCCCAAGGGCAGGACAAGGAGGCCAGTGGGGACAAAGGGAGGGATGCAGGAAATAACCTTGAAAAAGCAAATGCCATGTGTTTATTGTTTTTAATGGAAGATGCATAAGTTTGGTATGTTCGTTCTTTAGCCTTTACCAATTATCTGAAACTCAGGTTCCACAGAATCAAGGTCATTGCCAGAAATGTAACTGTGTGGAAAAAACTCAACAAAATATACAGGTAGTTTACAAGGTCCACAAGAAATTCATTACGTTATAGAGAGCATACAAGATAATATATACTGAAACTCAGGGGAAAATGACAGCGTCAGAAGGTATGAAGAGAAAAATAAAACCAGTATCATGCACACAGAAGACACAAATGTTGACATTAGCAAACAAAGATACAAAAATGCTATTATTCTTAAGTGAAGACATTCACAGGAAAAAGATGTACAGAATGGGTAAGTAGAGGGGGAGTTAAGGAGAGATTCAGTTATTCTAGCAATGAATAGAATGCTGTGTAGGGTTTCACAACCAGGAATAATCATAAATTCATTCAACAAACATCTACCCAGGGTGTGTTTCAGGGTGGATACGATTCTCGACCATGCGTGTTCAGGCAAACGTCTAGTTCACATTCTCCTGGGATGGTGTCTCACACGTAATTAAAAAAATACACAGTAAAATATCAGGCAGTAAGTCCATGTGCTATGGTAGGAGCAATCAACAGGGTATAGGAATAGAGGTTTTGCAGGGGTTGGTATTTCAGATAGTGATTTCTTGAGGAGTGCACTGTGAGCAAAGGGGTCAAAGAATAAAGAGAAGGGGATGCATGAGTGAGTGGGGTGCCATTTTGCTTTCCTCTCTTCCTTCCCTCCCTCCCTCCCTTCCTCCCTCCCTTCCTCCCTCCTTCCTTCCTTCCTCCCTTCCTTTCCCCTTTCTTTCTCTCTCTCATTCTTTTCTTTCTTCCTTCTTTCTTTCTTTTTTCTTTCTTTCTTAATGAGGCTGGCCTCCTATATGTCACCCAGGCTGACTGCAATCTCCTGGTCTCGAGCAGTCTTCATCCTCAATCTCCATACTGGCAAGGACCTTAGGCATACCGCCATACACTGTATGTGCCTTGCCTTTCAATGAATCCTCCCTTCCTTTCCGCATCTCCTCTCTTCACCAACTAAATCCATTTGGGTAACCGTTGTGTGATTCTGATGGCCAGGAGTGGAAAGCAGGCAGGACCACTTGAAGCAGGAAAGGGGTCTTCTTTTTTTTGTTTTTGTTTGTTTTCTATGGTACTAGGGATTGAACCCAGGGGCATTCTATCTCTGAGCTACACCCCAAGTCCTATTTTCTATTCTTTATTTTGAAACAGGGTCTCACTGAGTTGCCGAGGGCCTCACTAAGTAGCTGAGGCTGGCCGAGAACCCAGATGTTCCTGTCTCAGCCTCCCAACAGTCTTGAGGTTCTCGTGGGAAAACAGGAAGAGAGGTGTGGTGTACATTGTCCTTCATGGGAAAAAGAAAAAAAAAGTAGGGCACACCCCTTGGGATAGATAGCAAAGTGCCTGCTGCCGAGGTTTTATACCAATGATTTGATGAAGTGGAATATGCAAACACATACGCATGGTGTCTCAGAATCTGCATCTTAGCCCTGTGTGTCATCCTACTTAGTCATGTTGCGATTTGCTCATTTTTATGCCATGCCAGGGCCTGTGTCATGGTACAGAGTTCTGCAAATGGTATCAAAGTCCCCAACAGACTGGCTGCTATCTTCAAGTAGGAGGTTAGGAGTGCAAAAAGGGGAAACCAGCCACCTGCACATATCCATTCTCTAGAGAGTGGTGGTTATTCCTGGACTGAACAGGTCAAGTTGCTCCAGAAAAAAAAAAAAAATGTTTCTCTAGCATTAGGTAGATGAGAATGTTTTGAATTCCCTTCTAGGGGAGTTTGCTTCCATAACTCACCCTGAGAGGATCCCACCTCTGGTAAAGTTGTATGGGGCGGAAATTTGCACTTTTTTTTGGTACTGGGGATTGAACCCAGGGGCATTCTACCTCTGAGCTATACCCCCAGCCCTATTTTTTACTCTTTATTTTGAAACAGGGTCTCACTAAGTTGCAGAGTGCCTCACTAGGTAGCTGAGGCTGGCTGTGAACCGGGATCCTCCGGTCTCAGCCTCCCAAATGCTGGGATTACAAGAGTGCACCACTTCTCTGGCACCGTGAATAGATTCTGATGTCCTCCTCCAGAGGCTGATTGTGCAGGCCAAGTTGAGAGTGTGTGTGGAACTTGGACAAGTCAACAGGGAAGACGACTAAGGGCATAGAAACGCAGCCCACTGGGCACACGTGCCTGAGTCCTCACTGGCTACTTTCTATGACTATGTAGCAGGGCAGTCCTTCTCACCTCTCTGGCTCTCAGAGCAAAATTTCAGCCAAAAAAAAAAAAAAACCAATGAGACTTGGAGTTCTATGTGTCCAAGGCTGTTGGTAGCGTTAACCCCTGATGGCTTTCTGCTCTCTCTGGGCCCGTTGTCTTACAGCTTCCTAGCATGGCGAGCCTCTTGTACAGACATTGCTTTGCATGCACGCATCACTCAAGGTTCCTTGACTAAGCGGGTCCTCACCTCCAGGCCCCAGAGAAAGCAGGCGCCTCAAAGAAAACACGTGCTATCTGGCCCTTGGCAGACGTACTCCGGTAGATCCTTTATCTCTGGTCCCTAAGCTGGACAACACAACTGAGGATCATTCTTTGCATAGGTTGCTCCAATCTTATTTAACTAAATTAAAAGCCATGATCTTTGCAGGAACCTGGAGAAATACAAAAGTAAGATGGTATCCATTCAGAGTCTAAAAACATTTTTGTCCTCCTATAGGAATAAAGTTAAATTTTAACTATGCTTTATTTTTTGGAATTACACATTTCTTCTGATTTCTATACTATGTAGATCTTTTATAACTTTTGAAGATTTGTTTTACTCCAAATATTCTTTCATGTGTAAATTCTAATTTTTCAAGAAGTACATCAACCTCTTTTTTTTTTTTTTTTTTTTGCAGTACTGGGGATTGAACCCAGGGGCCTTCTACCTCTGAACTATATCCCCAGCCCTATTTTTTTTATTCTTTATTTTGAAGCAGAGTCTCACTAAGTTGCGGAGATCCTTACTAAGTAGCTGAGGCTGATGGCGAACTGGGATCCTCTGGTCTCAGCTTCCCAAGTACTGGGATGACAAGTGTGCGCCACAACGTTTGGCTCCAACCTCTTCTGAATCATGTCCCCTGACCACCATGAGTACGGTTGAATCCTGCAGCACGCAAGCAGACGATTATGGGTTTTTAGAGTAACTGATTATTTTTAAAGACATGTGTCATTTCACACATCTGAATTAATATGACACTTAAAGAAAACAACAGAGATCAGAAAAAATCTGGAAATGACAGTCAAGTTCCACGCCACTTGGCCAATGGTAATCTGGCGAAGATATGGACGAGAGGGGCTAGTACTTGAAGCCGAGTTTGAGCAATAAATCCATCAGCTCTTTGTCACCTCATAATTTTAGCCAAAATGCATCGATAACAATTGAGAGTAAAGTGGTCTAGTATCAGTATTGAATTTTGAACGTATTACTGACATCGTCAGGATGTTAGTCATTAAGGCCACACAGTCGGTCCCCTGCAGGGATCACATGTCATTGCCTTTCCTACATCTTTGCTGTTTGTGATTTTCCAAATCATTACACATGCACAACAGAAATTGTCCAAGTTCAGTAAATTGAGTATCGTTTCCCTCCTCTGCTCACAGGAGCCGAAATGGTTTTATCTCTTTGGGGGAAAGCGGCTCCATTTACATTTAGTGACTGAATGCATAAAAGCCTAATGTCAAGAAATCCATTTGCTCTTTAATAAAAGTTATCATAATGTCGAGGATGCTTGATTTATGGAGAGGCTGCCGTCACCTCGACGGCCTGATGCTTTCTCTGGCTGCTGGAAACCCAAGACAGGTCATGACATTTACACTAGGTCAGAAGAAGAATGTCACGGGGACCACAGTCTCTGACAACAGCCCATTTGTCTCATTTAAATAACGAGCATGATTGGTGGAAATTGCAGGCTGTAACCCTAACACACATAGGAAATGACAAACGCCACCAGAGTGAATTAAGAAGACAAAACCTGACGGGTACCACGGCCTGCAGGTGTTGGAGGCTGGCCTTATATTTCCTTATTTAATCTTCACAAAGTAGATTTGATGAAGCCCCAGACGGTTATGAGGCAGTAAAATTAAAACATTTTGCTACGCGTGTTCTGATAAGGAGTCCTGCTTCCCGGCGGCGGTGTCAGGGACCCTGAGGTGGCGCCCTTGTGAGGTGGCGTTGCTGCTGGTCATGAGTCACCAAGTTTCAACCTCATAGGACGTGCCGAGGAACAGTACATCACACGGAGAGCTCCGTCACTGTGCGACTCACACAGCCCAAGGCGGCTGAATTGCTGCTTCTGTGGCGCCCAGTGTGTGGTGCCGCGCCAGGGAGCTCGGTCACCTGCCAGTGACAGGAGCGGACTGGACTCCACTGTCATCAGCCTCCACAGTGAGCTGGGGCTGAAGCTGCCACACAGGGTCACTCTGCAGTGTCCGTCTCCCTGTCTTCCCTTCTCACTCCTCCCTCTCACGCTTGCTCCTCATTGCAGTAGCAACTGGCTTCTACTCCTCCAGGTCTTTCAAGGTCACTTGTGCAACAGGACACAGCCTGGGTGGACTGGTCGATCTTTTGAACCCCATGCAAACATTGACACACACCTCTCCCACTCCCTCTGGAAGCATGTATTCATCACCAGGCAGCACAAGTCACACCCCAGGTAGCCAACTTAATAAGGGAGGAGTTGTTTTTTTCTTTTGTTTTTCACTGACGCGCTGTGAATTGCTCTGAAGATCAAGTGAATCGGTGGCTATTGGAACTAGGGTGCACGGAGACAGCTCTGTGGGCGAGGCTTAGTTCCCTCTCCTTGTATGCTTTGCCCTCCCCTCTGGCCTCCTCTTCCAGACAATGCAGGTTCCAGCGTCTTTGCTGGCTCCTGTTTATCACCACACCTGTGTCTCCCCTGACCTGTTCCTTCTCCTCTGCTTCTTGTTTCTTCTGTGACTTCTTCCTCTTTCCAGGCCTCCGTTCCCAAATCCACAGCTGCATCTCCAACTGGGAGATCTTTACTATCCTTTGAGCTTCGTCTCCTCCTGCCAAGTGAGTTCTTCTCCTTGAGCATTCTACTTAATTTTTCTTAAAACTTTGAAATATCTAAAAACTGTTGTACCATCTGTAAGCCATCTCTGGCAATAAGCAAACAAATAAATACTTCAAACCTGTCTCTGCAGTCTGCTCCTGGACTGATGGGAACAGGGCAGCCAGCTACCTGGCCACCACCCACGGGGGACCTTTGTGTGCCCGCATGCTCCTCCTGCAGGGCCAGTCGGTCACGATGTCCTCTTTAGAAGCAGCCATGCTGAGCAGGCTCTGCGGTTCCCATCTCAAGACGTCCAGTCCACAGGCTGAAGACCTTTCTGGCTCCTGTCTTTCACCTCACCTCTGGATACTGCTTCTATCAAATAGGAGCAAAATTTGGCCCCAAACGTGTCACTCCTCTTCTTTCCAAAATTGAGTTCAAAATATCACTTGTTTTTAAAGTCTCCTGAAACTGAATGCCAATGTCCACTCATCCGCCACTGCCCAGGTGGAATGCCGTGGGCCCGGAGCAGGTGAGACATCTGGCTTCCTACCGAAGTTTCTCTCTATGGGTCTTTAACCCCATGCTGGTATCCTGGGTGTTGATTTGAATCCTGCCCTGTAGTTAACAGGAGCCCAGCAGACACCACCAGAGGGGAGGGAAGAAGAGGAACAGGTCAGAGAGAAAGAAGGACAAAGCCACCCAGCAAGAGACACCCGCAGCTGGCCCTTCCAATGGTTTTATGATTCATGCTATGATTTCTGCATCTGCTTGCTCACGATTCAGGACATTTCTTTATTCACCTGAAATGCACTTCTGCCACCCCCCCGCTGTGACCACTCAGTCTCAGCAAGCAAAGCCCTGGGCTGACTGTCTTTCCCCTCATGACACCCGTGTCCATGTAGGGCCAGTATTGATGACCATCACCTGTGCCACACCCACACTGCAGGGTCACTATTGTTTTGCACCCTCAGCTCTTTAGTCGTCCAAAGTCAAGAACTGTTCTTATTTTTGGACCATCGTTTGATTACATGAGCACAGCACAGAGGAGGTAATTCACATTTTTTCATGAGATGAAGTATGCTGGGAATGTGGAAGGGTGCAGTAGTTCACGGAACTCCCATTGCCTGTTAGGGGCTAGAAGGAATCTGAGGTCTACTTGTACCTGCCAGGAAAGAGGAGCCTGGTGTGGTGGTGTACACCTGTAATCTCAGTAAAGAGGCAGAGGCAGGAGGATAGCAGGTTGGAGATCAGCCACAGCAACTCAGCAAGACCTTGTTTCAAAATAAAAAAGAAAATCGGGCTGCAGTTGTAGCCTGGAAGTAGAACACCCCTGAGTTCAAACACACACACAGAGAGAGAGAGAGAGAGAGAGAGAAGAGGGGAGGGAAGCAAAGGGAAGGGGTAGAGGAAAGGAGAGGGAGAAAGACATTCTGGTCTTAGACAAAAGCCTTGCCGTGTCTGCCTGGCATAAATAGAGGAATCGTGGTCAGTAGGAAACTGAGTGATTCTTGGTGAGGAGATTCTTGTCTACAGATGGAAACTGCAGTTGGCAGCGTAAGGTGGGATATTCTTAGCAGGGAAACCGCATCACGGCCAGTTCTTGGTCTGGGTGTTTGTTATGGTTTGGATATAGAATGTTTCCTGGAAGAACTCATGGTTCAATGCAAACATGTTCAGAGGTGAAATGATTGGATTATGAGGGCTCCAAAATAATCCATTGATGAGCTAATGGATTTATTGGGTGGTAAAGTAGGCAGGTAAAGTATGACTGGAGGAGGTGGATCACTGGGGGTGTGGCTTTGGGGACTACATGTATATCCATGGATCTCTCTCTCTCTCTCTCTCTCTCTCTCTCTCTCTCTCTCTCTCTCCCTCTCTCTGTCTCTCCCAGCCTCTGTGATGTGAGAGAAGGGTCCCTTTTGTGCACTCCCACTCTCTCTGCTTCCCACTGCCACACCCTAAGCTCCACAGATGTGACCTGGACTGAAGCCTCTGCAGTCTCCAGAACTGTGAGCAAGTAAAGCTTCCTTCCTCTGAGTTGTGGTCCTCAGGTGTTTTGAGCCACAGTGGTGAGAATGCAGGCCAGGTGAGTTCTCCCTTCTTGTTACCAGTTCTCTGGTTACCTTGATCTGTTTCACATCCCCAAACGTCCTCCACCAGTGACCCTTACTAGGAAATGAACCCCCCTGCTTAATGACTTCTTTTCACTGCTTTGACTGGGTCACTGTAAGTCACTTGGCTGTGATTGAATGATTCAACACCTCTGCTCCCAAAGACACGCATTCTGTCCCCTTCCTGCCCTATGTTATAAGTATTGTAGACTTTATAGACTGAAGATGCTATGCTCTTAACCAGAAAACCATCCGCCATGGCTAATCAGCATGTGGTTATCTAAATAGCGTCTTCATCGTCATCTATGGCTCCTTGCAGTATGAGAGTATACTGAGCCATGTCCCTTGGCATTCAGATGGAGAGAAGCTGGCACGAGTGCAAATGTGGATCTGGGCTGTGCCTGCCTCGGGGAAGCAACTGGTCCTTCCAAAGTCTCAGCTGCCTCCTCTGACAGTGAAAGACTCCAAGGTCTCATGGCAATGTCTACACCGCCTCCAGACACACCTAAGACATGTGGCGGTGAACACTCAGTCAGGAGGCACTGAGTGTCTCCCTCTGCCTGGCTTACTGGAGAGGGTGGGGGTGGGGAAATCCAGTGACAGCAAGGTAGCATGTGGCAGCTGGATGTGCCAAGGCGTCTAACACTGCGCCCTCCACACTCGGCCTCGCCGTGCGGCTCCAAGACTCTGGAGGGTCGGCCTGACTTTATTCCTCCAAGCAGTCAACACTCACTCAAGGTTTAACAAGTGCATGCACAAATGTATGACCATTTATTTCCCCTAGATTTGAATTTGCAATGCTTGGAGACACCTCAACTGAAATGTTCTCTTATTGGAACAACTTCTAGGATGCACCCTGCTTTAGATTTTATAAAGCTATTTCCAATGCTGTGGTAAATATGCAAAGTTTTTCCAAATTTCCATGTAGAACAGCAGAAGAGGAGTAAACGGTTGAAGATAAAGGTGTCATGTGATGTGGGTATGGAGGGGTGCGCAGACCCCTTTTGAACACAAAAGACTCAGAAAGTAACAACCAAACAAGACAAATGGGAAAAAAAAAAACCCACTAGGATTAATCTAAGCATTGTGTCTTTCCACTCTTTTCTAAGTTTTTGAAAAGTCTCTGGCAGCATCCTTGGACAATTTACATCCATCCTGAATACCTGTCTTCCAGCTGCTGGTAACTCAACGTGATGGTGACTGGCCGAGATATTCAACGTCAAACATCAAGGTTAATTATGAGAAATCTGACAATGCCCTGAACTGCGAGTGGAGAGGAGGGAAGGCATCCTTTTCTGTGACATTGTACTGGCTCAGAAGCCTTCGCACTGTGAGTCAGAGGAGCTGGGAATGGCCTGCAATTCCTTTGCCACTAGTAGTCCTGCTGGGGTTAGAGGGTACTGGGTTCAGATGTAAACATCTCCTCAAATATGTAGGGTTTTTTTCTCTTTCACTTTAATGTATGAAAACCCACTAAAATTTACTGTTACAATGGGCTCTGTCTACTAGTTTCTTTCAACACTGCAATGACGGTAGCATGGTGAAGGGCTCCTTGGGATCTGGATTTCCCTGGGAACATCAGCATATGCCAAATCCATCGCTCTCCCAGCTGGCTGTCAGAAGCCCAGGCTGAGGGCATCGTCTATCTTCTGTGGTGACACAGGGATTGACTTAGTCACTCTGACACCATTTTTTGGTTTCCAAAAATAGCCCCAGCATCCTACTTCCCTGCGATGAGACACCTCAGGATGACTTTCCAAAATAAATAGCTGTAAAGTTGCCTATCAATGGACAGCCACGGACCCTCCCTAACCCCCAAGCACTCTCCAGAAATCAGACTGCCTGGGAATTGTCTTGGTGAATACAGTAAACTGGGAATTATGTCTACTTATGAAACCAGCTTCAAGCTCTGGTGTGAGATGTCAGATACTCCCTTAGGGATCATATATCCTTACATTCAACACATAATCTTATGATAACTAGCTTATTTAATTTTGAAGTGGATTCTTCCTCTCTGATAATTGCCTAGCTTCAACAATAATCTCCGAGAATGGCTGCTTCCGAGGCTCCCAGGGAAGGGTGGAGCAGACATGTCCCGGGCATCCCAGGAAACGTCCTTTGTGCCATTAACTGTTGACTAAGTGCTGGCTCACTGCAACTCTCCTGGGAAACGGGGATTCCAGAGGAGGATCTGGAGGGATTGTGTGAAAAAAACTGAATGTAGATATAATTAGCATGTGCGCCTATTTGACAGGAGGAGCGTCTGTCCAAAGAAAAGTCCCTTTCCACCATGTTAGTATAAGACTTCTCTGTCTTAGCAGCTCCTTTGAGCTTCTTGGTAGAGTGGGTGGTGGGTGGAAAACTCACTTTTCTTTTCTTTTCTCTCCTTTCCTTTTTCCTTCCTTCTTTTCTTTCTTTTTCTTTCTTTCAGTACTGAAGATTGAACCCAGGGTCATTCTATCTCCGAGCTACACCCCCAGCCCTATTTTTTTATTCTTTATTTTGAAACAGGGTCTCACTAAGTTGGGGAGGGCCTCACTAAGTAGCTGAGGCTGGCTGCGAACCCAGATCCTCCCATCTCAGCCTTCCAAGTACTGGGATTACAAGTGTGTGCCACCACACCTGGCTGAGAACTCACTTTTCAAACTTCTAAAGAGATGCTGGAGAGGAAGCCAGGAGCAAGTAGCCCCTCATTTCATGGTGGCTGACATCACCTTGGTGTCATGGCCGAAAGTTCCCTGTCTGAGCTTCTTCGGGTGCAAAACACTCTGCTCCTAGGTGTGACCCTCAGTCCACATCAAGGTGGGACATGCTACACAGCCTGTAGTGATACCTCTCTCACCTCGGTCCTCCCTGCAAACATGTCCCTAGTAGTGGAAGGAAATAAAGATTAAGAGTGAATACATCTTTGCTACCCCTGTTTAACTTATTTGCATTTTAAAAGTAATTGATCCTGACCTGTCTGCTTCATACGGTGGGGTAAATCTGACTCACAGAATGAAGAGAATGGCTTGCGACCCCTGGCTGAAGTAACACTGGAGGTGACTTCGTTGAAGATGCTTATCAGAGGGAGGGAGGTATCAAAGACACTCAACATTCCTGTCCCAGCCGATCATTCCAGCACGGATCACAGGGTACTCCACGACCTGCATTTAGTGAGTAGGTTTAAATAGAAGCGGCTGACACATTGGTTGGCCCTTTGATACTTCAGTATCTGGAACAATTTTATAGGTGAATGGCCCTCCTTGGACAGAATGATTCTCTGCTGACCCACGAGGTGCACTTCTTTTATGCAGAGCTCAGGTGAGTCTTCGGGCAGCCAATCCCTGCCCTCTGTTCTCAGAGGGCTTACCCCACACGTGTGGCAGATGAGGGTGCCCGAGGTCAGGTCCCTGGAGAGAAGGAGGTTTCAATTGTCCACTCAAAACAAATGCCATAATATGAAATAAAAACAGTGACTTCATTTTGTACCAAGCTTTTAAACTGCAGGCTGAGGAATGTGTTTTATTAGCTTTTGCCCACCCGCCCCTTCAGACCCCGTAACACCCTTTGCTGGAGAGCGCAATTAAACTGGAATTCCCAGAGGATCACTTTCAGAAATGAATGCTCACATACATGCTGCAGGGAAGCGAAGGGGTGTAAATTAATGTAATGTGTGGAAACGGCCTTGTGCACGTTCATGGGCAGACCCTCGGACTTAGGAGGCACACAGGTGTGCAGACCCATGTGCGGGCACACACAGATTTTTAGTGAATGACCTGAAGCTCACCTTGAGGTCTAGAGATACCCGTCACTGTTGAACCATGAGCCGCACACAGAAATGCAACACTAGCACGGAGACGTTGGGGACCGTCTCTTCATAAGCACCCTGCAAATCTTGCATACTCTTCCAAAGCCTCATGCGGTGGTGCTGAGTTTAGTATCACAGAGGTGAACGGCTGCTTTTGGGATCAGTGTCTCCTTGGCCTGCATACTCCCGGCCATCTGTCAGTCCAGGTGAAAGCTATGGAGTCACATCTATACTGCCTACTCAAAATCCCTCCATGCTAGAAAAATACTTCAGGGATCTCAGGTACCACGGGTGGGTTTCTCTGCAATTCCACCATACTGGAAAGTGGAACTTTTGGAGAAGAGAGATTGACCCTGAGCTATACTGGGGCCTGGCTTTCCACCCATTACCGCCTTTGAGTAGTGAACAGCTTGTGTCCTTCCTTGGTGAAATTTAGTACAACCCAGACTCGCTGAAGCATCAACCTCTGTTCTCCCTGCTCCCCTATCCCTTCAGGCTGTAACTGCAGAAAGACACGTGCATCAGTACTAAGTAGACCCACTTACTCCAAGAGACATTTCTAACAATAATTGTGTAACTGTTCTCTTGAATTCAGTGTTACACAGGCAAATGTTATTACTATGAAAATATTAAAATAAAACTATTTTTAAGTCTTTAATGCAATCTTCTTCTCAGAGCATTATAATAAGTCATTAGTCATCTTTCAAAATTCCACTTGTTAATGTCAGCACCACACTTGTTTTGTGAGCATTTTTAAGGTTTTTGTTTGTTTGTTTTGTTTTGTAGGATCAAAAATTCTTCAAAACAAGCTCAGCATCATGGTACATGCCTATAATCCAAAGTACTTGAGAAGTTGAGGTAGGAGGATTGCAAATTTGAGGCCAGCTTGGACAACTTAGTGAGACCCTGTCTCAAAAATAAAGAATAAAAAGGGCCTGGGAATGTAGCTCAGTGGCATAGCATTTGCCTAGTAAGTGCAAGGTCAGAGGTTCAATTCCTACCACTTAAATTCAAAACAATATCTCCCAACTATAGTCTGATATTGTTTCATAAATAAATCCTAGTTTATTTTTGCTTATATATTCCATTGCTAATAATGGAGTAATGAACCTTTAGGAAATTTCTTTTTGCAGTAGCTATCATTAACTATTGATAAAATAAATAGCCAAAAATAAGTGGAACACCTCTTCTGAGATTCTCTGCATAAAATAAAATCATAGATCTATGAATTAGTTCAGGCGAAACTCCCTTAGCTCCCTGAGAGAGACAGAGGACAGGGGAGCAAGGATAGGAGAGGGGAGGAAAGGAGAGGGGAGGGGGGAGGGGAGGGGAGGGGAGGAGAGGGTAAGATAAAGGGAGAAGAAAGGAAGAGAGATAACAGCAGAAAGCAAAAGAAACATTTCCAGCTAGATAGCTTTTCTTTGCATTTTGGTCCTGCAGAAAGGAGGGAAGAGTAATTATATCCATATGACTTTCCCATCAGAATCACTTTCATTGCTCGGAAAATCAAAGGTAGTAGAGGGAAAGCAACTTGGCACAGATGCGTGTAGGGCAAACGCCCTTTGCTATGGCTATGAGGCAGGCGGCTTGCAAATGCCCGAGGTCCAGTTCCCTGGAGAGCTCCTAAGAGCCCAAATGCAAAGGCCCCTGGAACCCAGCGCCTCCCAGGGTGCCAGTCACTGGCCTGGGTCCACAGGGGACCACTGCACCTGCCAGTACTCAGCCAAGCCAGGCATCTCTGCAAACATCTGCCCTCTCAGAGTGGGAACAGCTTCCCCCAGGGCACTGAAGGCTGAAACCACTGGGGGTAGAGCCCTGGACTGGGTGCGGGTGGGAAGCCCTAGGGGGAAGGCTGGTAACTCCTCCTCTGTGTAAACACAAATTAGAAAGCGAAGGAAGGAAAGAAGCAAGCACGAAAGTCATAGAAAGTGAATCATATCAATCAAAATTTGGGGAAGAGGAAGGTTCTTTGGGTCCTGCTTCTTCATCATTTTTCTGGCCATGAATAATTTTTACATGCCCTCTGGACCCCTCCCTTCCTTTCTTCCTTCCCTCCCTCCCTCCCAACATACCTACTTCCCTGTCCTTCCCTCCCTCCCTCCCACCCTCTCTTTCTCCTCCTCCTCCTCTTCCTCCTTCTTCGTCTTCGTCTTCTTCTTCTTCTCCTCTCCTCCTCCTCCTTCATCTTCATCTTCTTCCTCTCTCTCTCTCTCTCTCTTTTTTTCCTTTTTTTCATACAGTGTCACACTCCATGCATGTAAGCGCCTCCATCTCACGTGACAGGCGATGGTTAGATGGGTACTGGGTCCATCCACAGCGCCCCATCTAGGGAGAGATACCCAAGAGTTTAGCAAGACAAACACATGAGTAACCACAACTTTCAATTATTAGCAAATTAAATATTTCAGTTGTAAATGTCTATCCATTGTTGTCTATGATAATGATGACCAAAATCAAGTGGTGAACTACCGGAAGTATTTAGCTCCCAATTTGTAAGTAGGAATATATGGATCATTTGGAATTGCATCACAGATTTTATTTAGTAAGAGCTATGCTCCTAAAATACAGCTGTGATGAAATCTACATTTGTCTCATCCCCATGATGTTTTCCCGGTGATTTTAGTGACTGAGGACAATGACAGGGTTAGTGTCTTCTCAGATAATGGCCAATCAGTGCATACTGCTTTACAGAGGTATTTTAAACTCCATTTCTATTAAAAAAAAAAAAAGAAGAAAAGCTTCTCTGGCATAGTGGCTCAGGCCTATAATCTCAGGACTTGGGAAGTTGAGACAGGAGGATTGCAGGTTCAACACCAGCCTCAGAACTTACCGAGTCCCCATTTCAAAACAACAAGTACAAAAATGGCTGGGGGTGGGTAGCTTGGAGATAGAATACCCTGGGTTTCAATACTCAGTACCACGAAATAAATGAATAAATAAATAAATAAATGTAAGTAAATAAGCAAGAGCTTCTATGAATGTTTTGAAATATATGTATAGAAATGTGTAGAGCAGACATCCTAATGAGGAGAGAATTAGATGGATGCTACCTGGAGCATGCTTGTCTCAGTGTAATTATATACATGAAATGTAAATATGAATGTATGTATATATTATATTTACATTAGTACATATGAGGTATAAATTATAAATATAAATGTAAATGTTGGATGAGGAAGACAAAGAATCCAATGTTTTCTCTCCAGATATAACTTGTTAATTCTATTAGTCTTGTAGAGTTTTACTTAGTTCATTCATTTAAAAAATGTTTTTTTTCACACAGGATTTCTTTTAAAAGGAATGAGATGCATATCTGTAATCCTAGGAATTAGGAGGCTGAGATAGGAGGACTGTAGGCTCCTGGCCAGCCTCAGCAACTTAGCAAGACCCTGTTTTCCAAATAAAAAACAAGAAGGGCTGGGGGTAGTTTCTGGAGGTAGAATGCCTCTGGGTTCAATTCTCCAGTACAAAAATAAATAAATAAATATACATAAATATAAATACATACACATATACATATACATATATAAATACATCCATCCATTCATAAATAATAAAATGAACTGATAACTCTTTTTCCTGTTGCAGCTGAGAATGGCCAGTGTATAGAACAACAAGACACTGTGGACGCAGGAAGGGGAGAGGTCGTGGGCGCTCCGAGTGCAGGTGTGAGCCGGACTCTCCCTGAGAGCAGGAACTTTCTGGGTTCAGGCAGGAGGCAGCCTGGTATAGGGGAGGAACATCAGGACCAGTAGGGCTTCTCCCAGCTGCAGAAACCCCAGGTGAACCCCCTGCGGAGGAGCTAGAGGGGGCTTGCACTGCTGGCGCCCCTGGCAAAGCCAGAGAACCTGCTCCAGCCTTGGAGGAGCTGTGTTTAGGATCCCACTCCATTAACCTCAGAACACGGTGTCTGTGGGTCACTGGAGAGAGGTAAGGGTGGTGACATCTGCTACCTTTTTACCATACTGATTTCTCTCCTCCAACTTGCTGCCTCTCAGGAATGCTCAGGGATTTTAGTTCAGCCTGTTCTGTCGAAAGTATTACTTTGCTATTATTTATATTTTACCCAAGAATTATCACAGTTAGCTCTGGGCAAGCCTAGTTGCCCTGGTAATTTAGACATGATTGCATGTCTACGTGGATGCAGGCTCCGTCATCATTTCTTCTCACTTCGTGGGTAACTGGCTCGTGATCCCTGACACAGAGCAAGGCCCACCCACGAGCCTCAGTGCTGATGACCTTGAGTTTAGTGCTTGTTCACATGCGTATTACAAACACAGCTCCAAGCTAGTTTTTGGCACTCTCTTTTTATTCACATAGGGTTTTACATGGTAACATAGCCGAGTTGGCTTGTAGGGGATTTTTTGTGATTTACTAGGAAGAAACGACTCAAGATTGGGAAATAAAGAAGTCCAGATCTCTATTCTTGGTCGTATTTATGCTTGCAGTCTCAGGCACATTCCCTGGGGACAGTTGCTCAGAGAGAGGGTCACCGTGGTGATGGACAGCGGATGCGGACCCAGCCTTTCCCATTTCTCTCCATCATGCATCTGAGGAAGGAGGGCCTGGACAGCAGAGGGCTGGGGCTCTCTCTTTGGTCTGGGGGGAATAATTACACATGGCAATGTTCAACCTGGGGCCATGGAGACGAGGCTGGATGGTCAGGACAGCGTTTCTGCACTTGGCTCTTGCAAACCATCGTTTTCCAGTTTGCCTTTCTGTGGCCTTGGCAGCCCTTCCACACAGAGCACTGGCTCATTTGAAACTAATTGTCTATATATTTAAATGTAGGGACAGACAGCTAAGTTACCCAAAGAGAAGAAATCTGTACCCTAGCCTGGAGATAGGACTGGCTTCTCGAGTATTGATGTGGCCCTTTATGACCTTCTGACCTACATTTAGAGACATAAAATACAGTTCAAAGAGCACGCCTGATGACTTCCTGATGTCTTCATAATTACCATACTCAGAATTTCAAAAACTTGGTATGCAGATGTTATCTTTCACTCGACATTAAGAGTAGCACACATGAGAGCCACACGGTCCATTTCGGATAAGAAGAATGCCATCGGCATAGAGGCAGGAAGAAGTCGCAGGGGATGTGCAGGAACCAAAGCTAGGCCTGCTGAAACTGAGCCATGGAGACAGGATTCTCTCGGGGAGGAAGTCTGAGGCTACTAAGGGGGATTAAAGGTGGATGGTGAAATCAGGTTGCTCCTTTAGAGGATTTATGCCATGTTCAATGAAATAAACCAAGTTGGCTGTAAACGTGAGGACTGCTCCCAGGAACAGGAGGCCATCCTGCTCGCTGAACTCCGAGTGTGCAAGAAGCTGCTGTGGGGAAGATGCTAAGAACCAAGAGAGCTGCAGCATGCGCCCCCGGGCCTCTAGGCTCTCTCCAGGGTGACTGACTGACTTCTAGACAGCACAGCTATCTGGGTGGAGATGCAGAAGCATCCCCGGCCATGGAGGAGCGTTCCTGTTCAAACCGAGAATGAGTCAAACTGTTCCAGAAAGTCTTTGCTGCAGAGAGGCCTGAGCCCAGCATTTGATGCTCTGGCACAGTTACTGATGAGAAAAGTTTTTTGCTTTTTGACAAGTTCAAGATCCTTCCAAACCTATCTTCACCAGTCTGCGGGCATTCAGCATGAGAGGGGGAGGCAGACGACAGAGCCAAGACAGCATAAAACAGTCCTCTTCCCGGGCCATAGATCTCCAAAGTGAAGAGAAAGGACGCATTCACTGAGTTCAGAATGCTCCCTTACTCTCTTTCTTTCCTTCCTTCCTTCTTTCCTTCCTTCCTTCCTTCCTCCCTTCCTCCCTTCCTTCATTCTTCCTTCCTCCTTTTCTCTTTCTTTGCTTTTCTTTCTTTCTTTCTTTCTTTCTTTCTTTCTTTCTTTCTTTCTTTCTTTCTTTCTTTCTTTCTTTCTTTCTTTCTTTCTTTCTTTCTTTCTCTCTACCCCCTTCCTTCCTCCTCCCTCCCTTCCCTCCCTCCCTCCCTTGGTCTCTCTCTCTCTCTTTCTTTCTCTCTCTCCTCCCTCCCTTCCTTCCTCCATCCCTTCCTTCCTCTTCTTTCTTTCTGCTCTCTTTCTCCTTCCTCCTTTCTTCTCTCCCATTATCTGCATGCTGAGGTCCTTTCAGCTGACCTTGGAAACCTCAGGAACCCATACATTGCTTACATTGCTTTCAGATGAGCTCATCTTCTGATCCCTCAACCTATGAAATGTTCCTCACCTCAGCTTTTGCACCACAGACCATCCTGGTTCAAACTCACATTGCTCTTGCAGCCTTCTGAGAAACACTCATTGCGCACACAGAGAAAAAGAGAAAGAATCTGAGGACACTGGATGTCCTCACTCTGAAACAGCTGCTCTTGACCTCGATCCATCACAAGGAAGAAATGATAGTTTATTATTGAAGGAGAAGGAAAAACAACTTCACATCCATCAATAAACAAGGACTGAGTGCACTAAAATGTCTACTGTGTTTATATGTTCTGATTCCCTCTGCTTTGTGTAAGACAATGTTTGCAAACACCGAGCATAATTAGCTGATGTGCTGTAAGCACTTGACCAACCTGGGACGCCTGCCTAATTATCAATGCTTAACACTGAATGCTATCTTAGCAAACTAGGTAGCTAGATAGATTTATATTTCAATATCTTGCTGCTGAAAACAAGACATGGATTCCAGTAGCTGGTGACTCTTTCCCAGATTCACTGTAGAGAGTGAACTCTGCTAGCTGCAGGTTCTGAGCACATCCTTGTTCAGTGAAGAGATACAGTCTGTCTTTCCCACACCAAGGGAAATGATAACGGTCTCCCTTTGCTGATCTGTAATCCTTCATAACATATTTTTCAACTTTCCCCTTGTTTCTTGTCCATAAGTGTCATATTCAGCAGAATGTATTTACACATATGGATCATCTTGTTAGATTAATGCCCTTTCTCAGAGGACAACTAGACCCTTCCCACACCAGGACCCACGAGGGGTTCAGCTGTGGAGGGGACTCAGCAGACGAGATCAGTTCTGTGAGGGAAATGGATGGGCTGACGTTCCATGTTCTAGACACAGATTCCCAAACTTATTGGTTTATCACCCCCCCTTTCCAGAAAAATACTCAGCACCTCTTCTTTTTGTCCAGCCTCCTCTGATTGCACCTGAGGCTACTAGCATACCCCTGGATGGTGGTTCTAGAGCTCTCCCTCCAGAGGGTGCTACCACTGACTTTGGGAATCTCTGGAAGAGGTTGAAAGGCTAAGGAAGCTCAAGAGCTTTTCTGGAAAACAGGATTCTGAGAGCTCGACTTCTAGTGAAAAAAGGACCTAACAGCTGTTAAGCCTGCAATAATGGAGAATAAATATTAAGGAACAAAATGGTACCCAGAAGTAATTGAATGTGACACAAAGAAGAAAAAAAGAGCATTTTTAAAAATTGTCTAAGTTTTTGAAACTAGAGTGATCAATCAAAAGATGTCACCAGATACCACCTCTGGGCCACCGTAGCTTCTGAGATCGCATGGGTCGTCACTGTGGACACAGAGGCTCATGCTTTCATTTGAATTTCAACAATTGCTTTCTCTTATTTTTTTTTTCTTTCTGATCATCTGAGCCAGCAAAAAAGGAAAGCACGCAGAGACGGATTGAAGTGAGATTGTCTTCACACCCAGTGTGCAGAGATTCCTGTGATAAGACAAAGATTGAAAAGTGACCGGAAACCTAGATGAAAAGCACCAAGCACCACCTCTGCCCAAAACCCTCCAGAGCCGAATGCTTTCCCACCACCCGATAACTGGAAAGTAAAGAAGTCACCTGTCATGACTTTTATAAAATGAAATGTGTGCAGCTCCACTTCCCCCGTGCCTGCAGGAGTAACCTCCCGTCACAGCCAGGGGCGACAGGACAGGTTTACTTAAGACATTCAACCTTTCAGAGTCTCCTCCTGGCTCTTCACCTCTTACACATCTCTTTCCTCAGAGGAGCAAAGGTCAGGAGTATCTGGAAGTTCCTTAACAAGAAGTCCATTTCGCTCGCTCAGTGGTTTGTCTAAGGCATTTCTGTCTTAGGCTGAGTTATGGTCCCAGAGGGATGAAATCTGAGCTCCTGGTACCTGGGAATGTGGCCTCATTTGGAAGTCAGGGAGGTTATGGGTTATGAGGTTAAGATGATAGAGTGGGCCCTAATCCAATATGACTGCATCCTTATAAAAGGGGAGGGAGGATTTGTATACACACACACACACACACACACACACACACACACACACACATCCCATGGCTCATGAAGTCTACAGTAAGGACAAGCCAATGAGTCACCAGAGGTAGGAGCAGGGCCCTGGGCAGACCCCTCACCCCCACCCCCAGCCTTCAGAGGAGCCCAGTCATGGTGTTACCTGGATCTGGGACCTGGTCTTCGCCCTTTCAGTCCACCCATCCCATGGTACTCTGTTTACAGCCGCCTAAGCACACTAACTCCCTCGCCGAGTTGGAAATCCACCTTTCCACATTTGAAGGAGTCATTCCCATGAGAAAAGTGTGGATGGGACATGCCCGTGGGCACTGCCCTCTAGCCCCACACACGGTGGCTCTGTGACTCCCGGAGTGTCACAACGACACTTCTACCAGGTAGAATCTCTGGTGAGGGAACCTGATCTCAGGAAGCTTTGTGACCAAGGCTGGTCTCCCAGGAACACTCACCAGGTGGCTCTTTCTTACCCAGAACAGACTCTGGAAACCCTGCTCCCTCCTCCCCCTTCGCCCTTCTTGGGCTGCTAGGGAAAGATGCCCTAGTAGTATGAGTCCTCGGAGAAACTGGTCTCTCCACTAAATCAAGCAAGAGAAACAGCTGTGCTCGCCAAATACAGCTTTAAGTTTATGGACTTTCTTTTCATCTTCATCAATATCCATGGGTGCTTCTTTAAAAAGCATCAAGACAGCCAGGCGTGGTGGCGCAAGCTTGTAATCCTGGTACTCGGGAGGCTGAGAATGGAGGATCTGAGTTCGCAGCCAGCCTCAGCTATTTAGTGAGGCCCTCTGCAACTTAGTGAGACCCTGTTTCAAAATAAAGAATAAAAAAATAGTACTAGGGGTGTAGCTCAGAGGTAGAATGCCCCTGGGTTCAATCCCCAGTGCCACACACACACACACACACACACACACACACACACACATAAAAGCATCAAGATGCAGGCTCTATCTATGCATATGCATCTGGGATTCTCTATTGACTTCACAACCTGAACTGCAGGGGTGACTTTGCCTGTGTTTTACCAAGTGCAGGACACACGCATTCTTGCTGTCCTAGGAATTTGTTAAAAGAATGACAGGAAAACAGGAAACTTTCAGCCTGTCTACCACTGAGGCTTACCTGATTGCAAAGTCGTGTTTCACAATGTCCCATGGAGCAAGTGACCAGCACTGGGAAGCAGATAATACAAAGACCTTGGGCATTGCCCTGAGCCTGGTCGCTAAGGTTGAATATTGTGTAGACTGAGCATGAATGGTGTGTAGTCATTTTCCTCTGGCCCTGAGGTTTGGATTTACAGAAATGCCAAGAAGCAGATTACTGATCTCTTCATGGTGTGTAAGGCTTATCCTGAAGGTAGGGTTGGGACTCAGAGCTAAGGTAAGCAACTTGGGGCACTTTCTGTGCAGGCAGACTGTTCCTCCCCAGCACTTTGCAAATCTTAAATTTCCATGCCAGCATGGAAGCAGCCCACCAGACCATAGAAGGGTCCTTGGGATAAAGAATTGACTTCATTGATTACTTTTGAAATCACTAATTAAAATATCTGGATTCAATTTCCTGAAAACACTGCGGGGTTGATCAACTCTCTCATATTTTGACAATGTTCATGAACTCCAACACTGGGGGAAAACAAATTTAATCTGAAGGGAGGACCTTAGGTTGGCTGAGAAACGACATTGGAAGTACTTCTCCCTCCCCAGCTGCTGGGTGAAACCTTGATAATAAACAATAAATAACGGTTGTGGGGGTAATGGTTCCCTCCGACGCCCTGGCCCTGCCAGCCTGGCATCCTCCTGCATGGTGTTTGCAACAGTCCCTCTCTCCTTCTCTCCTCATCATTTATTCCACTCGATATATCTTGCAGGAATGCTACTTTTTTTGTGTTAATATTGTAATCTGAAACTTTATTGAACTTCTTTATTCTTATACTTTTTAGTGGAATATTTAGGAATTTCTGTATATGAAAGATCATGTTGTCAGGAAAAAAGCAACAATTTCATGTTATTAGTTCCTATGTGGATGCCTTTTATTTCTTTTTCTTGTCCAATTGCTCTGACAAGCATTGCTAGTACTATGTTGAATAGAAATGGCAACAGTGAGCATGTTTATCTTGCTTAATCTTAGGGGCAAAGTGTTTTAAGATTTTTCACCTTAGAGTGTCATGTTAGTTGTGTGTACGTATCTTATATAGCTATTATTGTGTTGAGGTATGTTCTTTCTATATCCATTTCATTAAATTTTTTAATCATACAGGGATATTAAATTTTGTCAAACACTTTTTCTGTATAGTGAGATGAATCATATGGCTTTTCTCCTTTACTCTGTTAATGTCATATGTCACATTCATAAATTTCCATGTGATGAACTATCTTTGTACCCCAGAGATAATTCCCACTTGATCTTGGTGAATGATCCTTTAGGTGTGTTGTTGAATTTGTTTTGCTAGTATTTTCAAAGGTATTTACATCTGTATTCATACAAGATATTTTCTTTCTTCTTAGGTTCTTATCATGTTTTGTATCAGAACAATACTGGCCTCATCAAAGAAAGTGAGAAAATTCTTTCTCCTTCCGTTTATTGGAAGTTTGTGAAGAATTAGTACAAGTATTTTACATGTGTAGAGAACTTGAACAGTGAAGCCAATAAGTCCCAAGATTTTTCTTTGATAGAATGCCTTTTAGTCAACATTCTTACTAAATTTAGTCTATTCAATTTTTTAATTTTTTCATGATTCAGTTTTGGCAGTGTGTATGTATCTAAGAATATATCCAGTTATTTTAATTGTCCAATATTTAGTATAAAATTATTTATAATAATATCTTGTAATCCTTTTTATTTCTATAGTGCACCTACTATATAGACTTTCACTCATGGTTACAATTAGGCTTAATCCCACACCATTTTCAAGTAAATATCAAGCTAATGAGAACTTATATTTGATTGTAGACAAGTCTATACTTTTTTATATTGGAGATTAAACCCAGAGACATTCTACTACTATGCTAGACCTCCAGCTTTGTTTTTAATTTTGAAATAGGATCTCACTAATTTGTCAAGGCTGGCCTTGAACCCACAATCTTCCTGTTGCAGCCTCCCAAGTACTGAAATTACAGGCATGCACCACTGTGCCCACTACAAGTCTATACTTTTATTCCCTCCATATCTTATGTATTGATGTCAGAATTTATATCATTTTATATGTGTCTTGTGACAATTTATTTTAGTTATAGTTTTTATTAGTAGCACTGTGTTTTAACCATCACATTAGGTATAAAATTTCTAAATCATTATTATTACAGTTCTATTAAATTCTGTATTTCTTATACCATTGAGTTTTGTACTTCAGTAAATTTTATTATTAATTTAGAAGCATTTTGCTTCAGCTTAGAGAATCTCAATTTCCCATCCTATACAAGAGTCAACTCAAGATGGATCAAAGACTTGGAAATTATACAACAGACATTGTAGTTACCTGAAGAGGGCATAGGACCAACACTTCAACATACAGGCATTGGTAAAAACTTCCTCAATAAGACCCCCAAAGCACAAGAAATTAAAATTAGGATTAATATGTGGGATCACATTAAGCTAAAGAGCTTCTTCAAAGCAAAGGCAACTATCAAGAACCTTAATAAAGAGTCAACAGAATGGGAGAAGATCTTTGCCAGTTACTTCTCTGTTAGAGGATTAATATTAATATCTTGAACATACAAGCAACTGAAGAAACTGATATAAAAAAACCAAAAAGACAATTAACCACATCAAACTATGGGCTAGTGAACTAAATAGACACTTCACAAAAGAAGAAATACAAATGGCGATAAGTATATGAAAACTATTCAGTATCATTAACCATCAGACAGATGCAAATCAAAACTACTCTGAGATTTCACCTAACCCCAATTAGAATGGCAATCATTAACAACACAAATAATAATAACTGTTGATGAAGATGTGAAGAAGTAGAAACTCTGATACATTGTTGGTGGGATTGCAAATTAGTGCAAGCACTTTGGAAAACAGTGTTGAGTGTCCTCAGAAGAATGGAAATGAACTTACATATGACTCAGCTATACCACCCTCCAGCACTTTTTATATAGTAAGCCTAGTGGTGATAAACTGTTAGATTTCATTTCTATGAATACGTTTTTATTTCTCCGTCATTTTGGAAAGATAGCTGTGTTGAGTAAGATAGATTATTTGGAAGTTTTAAAAATTTTTTTTAAAAATTTTCCTTCACACTCTTAGTATATCATCTATGTCCTGGCTTGTGGGATTTCTGCTGAAAAATTCACTGATACTCATATTGCTACCCCTTAGTATAAGATATGTTTCTTGTCTCTTACTGCTCTCAGCATTTTCTCTTTGTCTTTGATTTTTAAAACTTTGATTATTAAATGTCTTGGCTAACTCTCCTTTAAATTAAAATTTATTAGATATCTTTGTATTTCCTATTCATGGGTATTGACATTTTTTTCCAAGATGAGAAAGGTTTTCACTCGTTATCACTTTTGCTTTCTGTCTCTTTTCCTATTTCTTCTTCTTAAATTCCGCTTTATGCCTAAGTTAGATTTCTTAATGGGGTCCCTAATTTCTATAGTTTTTCTTTGTTCCTTTTCATGCACTTTCCTTTTTGCTCCTCCAGTTGGATAATTTCAAATGTTCTGTCTTTGAGCTCACTAATATTTTTTTTCAGCTTCATTGAAATTGCAGTTGAAGAAGATTTCTATTGTTTCAATTCAGTCATTGCATTCTTCAGCTTTAAGATATCTGATTTTTTGTACTTTTTTATTAAAATTGTCATTTTGTTTGCATATTGTTTTCCACATTTCCCTTAACTTTTTATCCATATACTCTTATAATTTGCTTAACTTTAAATTATTCTGGATTCTTTGCCTGTCATTTCATAGACTTTTTGGTCCACTGTTGGAGCTTTGTGGGTTCCTGTTGGAGGAATCATGATTTCCTGAGTTCTTGTTATACTTCTGACCTGTGTTTGTGTCTAGAATTTGATGAGACAGTTTACTTTTCCAGTTTAGACAAGCTGTCTTTGGCAGGAGTATACATTCACTTTTTTTTTTTTTTTTTTTTTTTTTTTTTT
>PVLC010004792.1:32145-82075 GCA_004027655.1 Graphiurus murinus | reverse complement strand
AAAAAAAAAAAAAAAAAAAAAAAAAAAAAAAAAAAAAAAAAAAAAAAAAAAAAAAAGACTACAATAGAAACAGTAGGTATAACTCTGTGGTTTTCTTTTTCCTTCAATCTACTTTTCTGTATATTCTAAGATTTGTATCATACGCAGGTATTTTCTTTTTTTTTTTTTTGCGGTACTGGGGACTGAAATCAGGGGCATTCTACCTTTGAGCTATACCCCCAGCCCTATTTTTTATTCTTTACTTTGAAACAGGGTCTCACTAAGTTGCGGAGTGCCTCACTAGGTAGCTGAGGCTGGCCGCGAACCCAGATCCTCCGGTCTCAGCCTCCCAAATGCTGGGATTACAAGCGTGTGCCACCACGCCTGGCTCAGGTATTATTTTTATAACAGAAAAGAAAACATTTTGAAAAGTTCAAGTAACATTGTTTTACCGTGTAGCAAAGTCTAGCCCATAGCAGCAACCTGAAAATTAGCAGCATGTGCTAGAAATTTGGGATTTTGAAGCTTAAATTCTAGAAAGTCAAAGTTGAGAGATAGCAAGTTGAGAGAAACAGGTATCAGATGTTGACAGGTTAAGATCAGCTGAATCTAACAAAATGAAATTTAACAGAGACAAATGTAAGATCCTCTATCAAGGGCCAGTCACAAACTTCATCCTAGAGGAAACAGCTTAGGAGAATCATAAATAGAAGATTCAGTGACTTTAGTAGGTAGTAAACTTGTGAATTTTGATTTCGCTACTCAAAAACATGAAATTTTACAAATTTATTAATAGTTGGATGGTGTCAGAATGAGGAAAGTGACAGTGCTCGTGGTAGGTAGCATTCCAAGATGACCTCCAATGACCACATCCTTTTATGTTTCCCCTACCTTGCTTGTAGGTGGACCTGCGAATAAGCTAGGATATTACTTCCACGATAGAGGGCAGACATAGAATGGGGAGGGCTAGCTTCAAAGAAGCAAATGGCCACGTTGGCGATGCTGTGAACTGCTTACAGAGGATGGTCTCTAGAAGCCGAGGGCCCTGGTTCTACAGCCGCAAGTAACCAAGGTCTACCAATAATCAGAGTCTCCTTACCCCCAGATGGTAGTACTGCTTTATGAAGCCTTGAGCAAGGACTGAGGTGAGTCGTGCTCTAACTCTTAAGCCACGGAGACTGCGAAAATAAATGTGTGTAATTTGCTATGTAGCAATAAAAAAACGAATATAAGGCTCTTCTCTGGTTGAGTTAGAGTATTCTTGCAGTGTTAGTATGTAATGAGCTTTGGGTGAAAAAACACTGTGAAAGTTACATATAAAGAGCCTAAAACAAGAGTTAGCTGGAGAGTGAAATAAGCTCATGTTAGGTTAGGGATGAAAGAGAAAACACCTGAAAATAGAGGAATTAAGCTTGCTTCCATAGTGCTACACATTGCAGATCTAGGAAGAGTGATAAAATTATAGGGAGTCAGATACTTTATTTTTTTTTAACAGAAAAATCTTTCCAACAGTTGCTTTAATATTCCTTGAATTTCCTAGAGAGTTCTCAAGCTTAGATTCACAACTGATTAGTAGGTATAGAGCAAAGCATTTCCAGATGGCCTGATTAGTAATCTTGAAAGGCCATCTCTCTCCTATAATTTTGTTTCCCTCTCTAAATACTGTATGCACTTTCTATTTACAGTGTGAAAATTTGCAGTGCCTGCTATCTTGCAGGCAGCCAGTAAATATTTGCTGAATGAATAAATATACAGAAGAAAAGATAATAAAAGGATGAGGATGTTAATATGCTAACATCCTTTCTTCCTTCCTTTCTTTTTTTCTGGTGTGGTGCTGGGGATTGAACCCAGGGACATTCTTCCTGTGAACTACACACCCAGCCCTATTTTATCTTTTATTTTCAAACAGGGTGTCACTAAGTTGCTGAGGGCCTCACTAAATTGCTGACGCTGGCTTTGAACCTGTGATTCCCTGTCTCAGTCTCTCAAATATTGTACTATAGGTGTACGCCACCATGCCCGGCTTCTAAGTTATCTTTTAATGTTTCCTTTCGGACAAGTTAAAAACAAAACCTTGATGGTGATAAGGGTGGCAGTAACCATCTCTAGGAGAAAGAAATATGTCTTTTTCAACCAATAAGTCAATTTATGGAAATGGAAAGAACTCTGGATTGTGAGTTCTAGTCTTGGCATTGCCACTCTTTGGTCTAAAAAGCTGAATTAAAATGATTAGTCCTGGGATGCAGGTTGAGTTTAGAAGCATGTTAAGGCAAGAATGAGGTCAAGTATGAGGTCAGGAGGATTAAGGAATTGGGAATATGAAGAATGAAAAATCTAGAGAAATTTCAGAGTTTGAGGTCCAAGATCCAAGATGTTAGTGTGAAAGTAAGTTAAAATGAACGCAGCAAGAGTGTCAATGCATGTATCCAGGGTTGAGGTGCTTCACAAAGTGAGCTCAGAGCCAGGTGTCAGTGTGAATGCTGCAGCGCCTGAATAGACAGCACAGGAAAGAAAGACTGGAGAGGGAAGACGCAAGCCTGCGCCTTCCACTAAGGAAACAACTGAGTACAAAAAGCTAGCCATTTGTAAATAGTAAAATTATTTTTTTGATATACAAATGTTGTTTATTTCTTGTCAGCTACATTCCACAGCCTTCTAAACTTTTATTTTCTAAATTTATTCTACTGCTTTTACTCAAAACTTATGACATACTTACTGGAAATGCAGTAATAAAATCCAAATAAGCTTTCTTTTGTTCTTATATTTTTTTACTTTTTAGTTTTCAAGTTAATAGAGAAAATACCACTAGGGATCAAAAATGTTTGAAAACTACCCTTATTCACTAGGAATGTTACTTATACCAAAAAGCAAAAATTTTCCTGACTTTTTCCTACCTATTAGGACATTGCAAGAGCAGTACTAATTCTGTTTAACAAGACGCTTCCCACCTTTCACCTAATTTCAGTTCTTTTTATGAAGTCAGATTTTTTTTTTTTGGCGCGGTACTGGGGATTGAACTCAGGGGCATTCTACCTCCGAGCTATACCCCCAGTCCTGTTTTTTATTCTTTATTTTGAAACAGAGTCTCACTAAGTTGTGGGGTACCTCACTAGGTAGCTGAGGCTGGCCGCGAACCCGGATCCTCCTGTCTCAGCCTCCCGAATGCTGGGATTACAAGCGTGCGCCACCACGCCCGGCTCATGAAGTCATTTTTAAAATGAGTTTAATTATTCAATTAATGATGGGCTTTGTTACACTCTCTTATTAGTTATCTTTAATCTCATTTTCTCCCCCGAAATAAAATCCCTTCCCGTTCTCCTGTTCTTCTTTGCACCTTTATCCTTCACTAGGTTGTTAGTGCCTAATGTCTCTTTAGCTTTTTCTCTGAATGTAACTATAAAACCGATTATTTCTAGTCCTTAAGTCTTTAAGCTATCATAAAATCATGTAAAATATTTTTTCTATTTGCATTCTTCTTGTTCCATTCCTGTAACGACTACATAATTTTGACATACTCAGTCTATGTAATAGTAGTACAACAAAAGATGTTTCAATCATCTTCGGTGACATCTAATTTTTTTTTTTTGCGGCACTGTGGATGGAACCCAGGGGCATTCTACCTCCAAGCTACACCCTTAGCTTTATTCTTTATTCTTTATTTTGAAACAGGGTCTCACTAAGTTGAGGAGGGCCTCACTAAGTAGCTGAGGCTGGCCACAAACCCAGGTGCTCCTGTCTCAGCCTCCCAAGTACTGGGATTACAAGCGTGCGCCACCATGCCCGGCTGGTGACATCTAATTTTAATGTTTCCTCCCAGCACTCTTTAACTTAGTTTGTTAAGAGACTCGAGTGTTTGGGAAACCAATCCATATTTCCCATTGCTGTTACCCAAATATAAATAATTTATCAGTTCCTATTGGAATACAAGGCTGTCTTGACTGGTATTCCTTCCTATAGCCTTTTCCCACGGTAACAGTACACCATCACTAGATTAACATGCTAAAATAATTCATTACCTTACATAATTATTTTAATTGCGGAACTGGGGATTGAAACCAGGGGCATTCTATGTCCACGCTATACTCCAGCCCTATTTTATTTTGAAACAGGGTATCCCTAAATTGCTGATGGTCTCATCAAAGTTGCTGAGGCTGGCCTGCAGTCCTCCTGTCTCAACTTCCTAAGTGTGCACCACCATGTCTTGCTTACACACGCACGCACACATGCACGCACGCACACAGGCACACATACGCTATGCATTTCCTAATCTGAGCTTCTACGGCTGCCTGGGCTGTTTCTGCTCCCCACCCTATCCTCCTGTCAGCAGCCATCAAGTATCACCTAGCCTCTGCAGTTCATGGCAGGCCACAATTCACTCTATACGCTGTCTCTGACTACTCACCTCTCCCAGAGCACTGTCTGAACCTCTCACTGCGGCCCTTGATTACAGACTGGCTTACAACTGCTCTTTAATTATTTAATGAGCTTCTTACTGTCTCAATTAGATAGTAAGTGACTCGTGTGCAGGGACCTTGTTTATATTTCTTTTGTGTCCCCTAGTGTCTTGGCCATAGCCAGACCCAGATCAGGAAATATTTAATAAAAATATTTTGAGTTGAATTTAATAGTCTCACGGTTGTTAGTTTTCCTATGTTTATACTGTTGACTTTATTCCTATGATAGTCTCTGTGTTAAATTTCTAGTAATTATTCTCCTAACCATAATAAAGAATTTCATGAAATATATTATAGATGAATTGTAGCTACCTATTCCCATATAACACTGGAATTAATATAAATATCTTTATATCATTTCATAGCTTATACTATTTATTAGGTATCTCTTTAATCTGGGTATTATGTCAGTTATCTGCCCGATTTTTTTTTCTTTTTTATAAATAATACAATGAGATACCACTTCATATCTACTAAGGCAGACTAGTCAGGCACATCCCTGTAATTCCAGTACTTGGGAGGCTGAGACAGGAAGATCCCAGGTTCAAGGCCAGCCTCAGCAACATGGCAAGATCCTACTTCAAAATAAATAAAAAGGGTTGGGGTTATAGTTCAGAGGTAGAGTGCCTCTGCGCTCAATCCCCAGGACAAAAACACCCCCCCTCCCCAGGAAACAACAAGTGTTGGCGAGGAGGTGGGCAAAGTGGAATCATCAAGCACTGCTGACAGGAATGTAAAACACCTAGTCGCTATGGAAACAGTACGGTAATTCCCCAAAAAAATTTAAACAGAATTACTATATGATATAGCAATTCCAGTGTGGGGTATATATACTCTAAAGATCTGAAAGCAGGGACCTGAACAGATATCTATATGCTGATGTTCACGGCGGCATTACCCACAACAGCCCAAAGTGGAAGCAACCCAAGTGTCCATCAATACATGAGTGGGTAAACGAAATGCGAAACACATACATGCACACACAGCATTATTCAGCCTCAAAAAGGAATGAAGTTCTGACATGTTACAATATGGATGAACCTCAAGGACATTATGCTAAGTGAGGCCAACCAGGCAACAGGACAAAGGTGGTGTGAGCCCACTCCTATGAGGCACAAAGAACAGTCAAATTCAGAGCGACAGGAGTGGAGCGGGCCTGCCAGGAGCTGTCGGGCGGAAGGTACTGGGAGCAGAGGGGTTACTATTTAATGGGCGCAGAGCTTCAGCTTGGGGAGATGGACATACTCTGGAGATGGATGGAGGTGATGGCTCAACACGGAACATATTCTTAATGGCACTGAACTGCTCACTTAAAAATGGCTCAAGTGCTAAACTTAACCACAATAAAAATTTGACTAATGATCATAAACAAATGATCCTATCGTTTTAAATCTGTATGGCTAAAATCTTACTTTTTATTCCTTTCCTTCTGCTTACTTTTGGCTTTTTCTTTTTCTTTTTCTTTGTGGTACTGGGGATTGAACCCACGGGTATTCTACCTCTGAGCTACATCCTTTTCTTTTTCTTTTTCTTTGTGGTACTGGGGATTGAACCCACGGGTATTCTACCTCTGAGCTACATCCTCAGTCCTATTTTTTTATTCTTTATTTTTGAAACAGGGTCTTACTAAGTTGTGGAGAGCCTCACTAAATAGCTGAGGCTGGCCGCGAACCCAGATTCTCTTGTCTCAGCCTCCCAAGTACTGAGATTACAAGCGTGCACCACCATGCCCGGCTGCTTTTTTATCTTTTATGTTGAGTTTTTGTTCATGAACCTAAAGGCTTTCTTTCACATTTGACTTGGTTCTGAAAGAACTGATACAAGTACAACTGAAAGAAGGGGCCTGTGGCTTTGTTGTCTTTTGGTCACAAGAAGATGCTTTAAGGTACTTGAAAATAAGTTATAGTCTACCTTTTGGTAATGGTTTCAGGTTCATTTTTTCATCTTTTGTGAAATTATTCTACTATTCCATGAGGTTTACTGAAGGCACTCTGGTGACTTTTTGGCTTTAAGGTGACATGTCCATCTATGTGATCACTAGTGGCAGTGAAGCAAACAGTACAATCCTAACTTGAATTTGCATCTTTGTGACCCAAAAACCCATAAGAAAATGTCCAACAGGCCATTAAAAAAATACCGATGGGGGATCAGGAAAGAGGTCTGAACTACGACTAAAGATTTGAAGGCATCGGGCAGAGGGAGTACTTGAAACTGACAAGCGTATTGTGAGAGTGGGGTGAAGACGGAACCACTTGTTTACAGAGCAGAGAGAAGAAAATAAGCCTTGGAGAAAATGACGAGAAGGAGGAGAACCAGAGGAATCACCTTACTGAAGTTACAAGTATTAAAGGCAAGTAGGTTAAGCCAAAAGCATCACTTCCCAAGACGACTCAGGGAGAGCAACTTGCTTTACCTGGTCTGGCAGCCAAACAACGTCCCGCGTACTTCTACTGCGGCGGTCACACCGCTGTATCACCACCGTGCTTGTCAATCCAGGTCCAGGTGAAGGCGCACAGAGGGAAGGGCTCGGTCTTCTTTGTCACAACCACCTACTCCACAGCCTCTAGAGCAAATGCTCAAGTGCTTACTGAAGGAATGGGCTCAGGGTGTTTAAACCCAGGAGGCATACTGAGCAGGGCAGAAAGCGCAGTCCCTGTCCAATGACCAGAAGCAAATACTCTCCAGCTGACAGGCTAAATTCTCCTACTTGAGGCTCTCTTCTTAGTCTTTCTGAATATCACTTATCTGACAATTGTTTCCATGGACTGGATTTCTGTTTCTGGCCATCATGGTCAGGTTTGAACCATTGTTTACATGTAGTTTTGAAAGCTATATAGAAATGGTGCTATTCCAAGGTTAATACTGGGTGTTGAATGGGTGGGAAGGAAAGTTTTTTTGTGTGTGTGTGTGTTACTGGGGATTGAACCCAGGGACATTCTACCTCTGAGCTACACCTCTAGCCCTGTTTTATTGTTTTTCATTCATTCATTCATTGGTACTGGGGATGGAACCTAGGGGCATTCTACCTTGAGCTACATGCCCATACCTCTTTTTTATTTTTGGAAACAGGGTCTTGCTAAGTTGCAGAGGGCCTCACAAAGTAGTTGAATACTGGGATTACAAACATGCAACACCATGCCTGGCCCTGTTTTATTTTTCATTTTGAAACAGGATCACATTAAGTTGCCAAGGACCTTAAGTTCCTGAGGCTGGCCTCAAACCTGCAATCCTCCTGTCTCAGCCTCCTAATTACTGGGACTATAGGGATCCACCACCACGCCCAGCTGGAGAGAAGGTTCTTTAGCAGGAAATAAGTCATTATAAAAACAATAACTATCACTAGCAGTTACATTCCTTGGCTTTACTAATTCCACCAGAATGACACCACACCTTTCTCCCATATATGCATGCCCATGAGTGTGTGCGTGCAGGCAGACACACACACACACACACACACACACACACACACACACACACGAGAATAAAACTGGATTACTGAGCACGAGTGATTTAATTATAAATGCAATAACATATGCATATTTCCACTTAAATATTTATATTAAACTGTACAGCTATTGTGTTTCTGGACCCTCTAGCAGGCCTGATCACTATCCACCTTACATGGGCACACATATATACACATACCTTTTCTCTATTCTACTAAACATTCAAAGTAAAAGTAGCTTTAAACTTCATTGTATTAGGGGCCAGTAACCAGCACTTCTGTAAAAATGTAAATACTCTGTGTTAGAGAAATCCCAATAATTCAGCAGTCTTCCTTCAGTGACTATACCATTTAACACTGTGCAATGGTGTCCTGGGGAAGCTGAGGTTTGCCCCATTTACACAAAAGACATATTCCTGAAGATTCTGGTGGGTATCAAGCCGTACTCTAAATGCACTAGAGAATTATAACAATCATTGGCAAATTCTTTCTTAAGCATTATCCCTTTTACATTGTGAATAATTATCATTTACTTTATCAGTTTGGTAAGACAACACTATTTGGTGCAACACTATTTCTCAGCCTTTAAGTATTTATGTTCTCTTTAGATAAAAATAAGTTATACCCTTTGAATATTTTATATAAATAACTCACATATACACAAAAATAGGGAATATGAATTTCTACTTAACCATCTCCCAGCTATAAAATTTTGCTATCTGCTTCATTTATTTATTTTTCCTTACTGAGGTACCTTAAAACAAATTTTAGATTTTATATAATCACCGCCCCCCCAATATTTCAGAATAAAACTTAAATAAAGGAATTTCCTTATATATAACCATAATATCAAAACTTCCTGATTGTGTATAAATTTTTTTTTTAAATAGTTGATTTGTAGGAACAAGGATCCAATGGCGTCAGGTCGCTTGCATAATTTCTTGCCTACAGCTGACCCTCTGCCTTAAAATAAAAAAGTACCACTGAGCTGTTACAGAGACAGTTGTTCTGCAGAATGCCTGAGTCTAGGTTTGTCAGTTTCTTTGGATACCATTTCCACCATTACCACATGTATTTTTAATAGGTTTCTTGGTAACAATATTTTATGAGCAGTACTCAGTGCTTCCTACTGAGAGGGGTCTGGAAGAACAGACTCATTTGAGGAGGTGAGGAGAAACACGTACACAAGAGGACAGAGGAGCATTTCAGGAAAGGGAAGAGCAGGAGGAAAGGCAGCGTGGAGGCAGGTGAGCAGCCCTGCCTGCACTCCAGGGAAGAGACAGGGCTTTTGACAGGGTTCACAGAACTCACACATGGCTCCATCCTGTGCAGCCCTGCGAAATCAGCACTTCCTAGGGGTGGAGAGGCTCAGATGCCTTTGCGTGTATAAGTTCCTCAGAAAATGCACATGTGTTGCCAGGCCTGCAGTTCAGTGCCTAGAGAATGGTGTGCATCTTACGAGCAGCTTGGGCTTGCCATGTCAAGTTCATTCCTGTTTCGGAGATATGGGCATGCCTTTAGCACAGCCTTGGCCTAACTGTCTTCTTAGCAAGGTTGTGTCTGACTGCTGTTCACAGTAACCATTCACTCTATTTCTTAGCACTGAGCTGGTAGCATCTTATTTATTTGCTTTTGTTAGGCTTTCCTCATTAGATGTGCTAAAAGAACACGGGCTTTGTCTTGTGTGCTGTGGTAATTCCAATGCTAGAAGAAGTCTGAGTATATAACAGGTGGTAACTCAGTATTTCCAGCATGAATGGATAAGTTTTAAAGATCTGGGAAATTCTTACAGAATATTGTTATGTAATACAGTTTGAAAATTATGAAATCATCCTTTCAGCTTGTCTTCACTAAGATGGTAAATACCTTCCTTGAGAATTTCTCTTTGTCAGTTTGGTATTTTCCTCTATGATAGCTAAATTCACCTTACCAGTTAACAGGGAAGATTTGTGGCAGCATTTTATAGAAGATAACTGCAACTCTGAACATCTATCTAATCAGTTCAATAATAATTTCCAAATGTACTTAATGGACTATTAAATCAGTAATTAGAAATCAAATTTTGCTAGGCTGCAAAAGATGTCAAAATTATGTATGCTCGGACTGAGATATTTTAAAATTAAAATTTTATTTAATTAGCATTCCTCAGAGAAAGATATTTTAAAATTAAAATTTTATTTAATTAGTGTTCCCGTAATCTATATTAAAATTTATTTGTACCCTGCTGACTTATGAAAATATATGCAGGGTAGGATAAATACACAAAAAGAGCTTGTGGTGGTTAAAAAAAATCCAATGACATAAAACAGTAAGCAATGAAAAAGAAAAAAAGAAAGAATTCCAGCATCCTACTCACCCCTAAAAGATTTAAGGCTTAAGGAGTAGAAAAAAATATGAATAAAGTGGAAAAACTTTTATATAAGTTGTTTTGTGGGGTGTTTGAAAGTGCTCCTTCCTTTCACCCACATTTTGTGAGTTCAAGTTAATGGATTTCTATTGCGGTCCTGTTGTCATTACTGCCAAATGCTTTCGTATGGATGAGGCAGATACCTGGTTATTTAAGGAGCAGGATAAATGGGCCAAGACAGCTTTCCCTATCCCCAATTCACCAGGGAACGTTTGAGAATTCCACCTGACATGAGGACAGCACAGTGCTCTTAAACAATCTGCAGTTTGATCCGATTGTTCCCCAGTGGGGGAGGTAGGCCACAGCTCACTCAAGAGTCATTGATTGGATTAACAGCCTAATTCCCAACAGATGAATAGAATACTGATGTCTTGTCAGCCCAGATCACAAAAGGAAAACACAATCTGCTTCTACAGCTCAGAGATTTAACCCTCGATGTACCTTGAAGCTACAATTGCAGTTGTGAGCACTGTAATTTTTTTCAGAACTATTTGCCTACAAATATTATCAAAGGTGGTTTTATCACTATCCACAAGTCTTCATTCTCTTTTACGGAAATTTTAAAAATGTTTACAAATGAAGAAAGATTTTCACTTCATTTTTTTTTAAACTGTTCACACTGGTTTTGCTGCCTAAATTCTCGAGTTCCTAAAGAAAGGTTAAATAAGCTGGTTTCTTTGGGGAAAGCAAAGTAACAAAACCCATACAAAGATAAAATGATTTTGAATTTTTTTTTCCTGGCATAAGTGATAGATTTTTATTAAGGGGAATGAATGACTGTATTAAGGGGACTATTCTCAATAAATGTTAGCTTTACTTTATTTCTCTACTCCCAATTCTTCTATAATTTAATAACTTTGTGTATGGCTGTACTAAGAACAAATAACAAGATTTTATTTCTGATATAGTTTTTTTCTCCAGGGACTGTTAGGGTTTTTTTTATTTTTTTATTGGTACATTGTAATCATACATCTTTGTTGGGTACACGCTAGTAAAAGCATACATGTACATATCTCTCATTTAAAAAAAAATAAGAACAAAGCACCTTATCCAAGTCACTTGTGAGTTAGAATTCCATGATAAAGACACATGGAATATCTACTATGGCTAAGAAGCAAAGATGTCCTAATTTACTTTGTACACCTTTTTGCATTCTGTATCCTACTTGGCAAAGTAACAGAAAAAATGGGTTTTCAAAGTCAGGAATAAAAACCTTAATGACAGTGGCTAATGTTGTTTACTGCCCTAGGCAATTTACACGTGTTCCTTGACTTAATCTGATCCACAAACTTATTAAGTAGGTACTAAATTATCTTGCTTCACAAATGAAGAAACTCAGTGTGGTTAAGTAGCTAGGCCTCTGGCTCTAGAGCTTATGCTCGTAAACGCTAACAGGACGTCATGGGTTTCTCTAGGTTCTCAGGCTTACATGGAGATTCTTTTGGGTTAAAATTGAGATTCACTCTTCTCTTAGAGTCTCACTGTTCTTTTAGGAAAGCACCTCTATGTGCACGAATGTACTTGAGGTAGGACAGAAGACATAGGGGTTGGTAGAAAAGAGACATAAGGGACAGAACAAGAGTGGGCATGATTAGAAGTCCAGATTTGCCGGATGTGGTGTAGCGAGCTTGTAATCCCAGTACTTGGGAGGCTAAAATGGGAGGATCATGGATTTGTGGCCAGCCTCAGTTACTTAGTGAGGCCCTCTGCAACTTAGTGAAACACTGTTTCAAAACAAAGAATAAAAAATAGGGCTGGGGGTAGACTGCTTGGAGGTAGACTGCCCCTGGGTTCAATCCCTAGTACCGCCAAAAAAAAAAAAAAAGTTCAGATTCAAAGATTCAAAGTTCACTTTCACATACTCTGATCACAAACAGCACAATTAAATCAATTCCTAGACCTTATCTGTAGGTCATCTGATTACTTCAACTGTGTGCCACACCTTCCATCAAACCCTCAAAGCACCTGGGTGGGGAAATTATTAGATTTTTTTTTGTGTGTGTGTGGTACTGGGGATTGAACTCCAGAGCATTCTACCTCCGAGCTACACCCCCAGCCCTATTTTTTATTCTTTATTTTGAAACAGGGTCTCACTAAGTTGTGGAGTGCCTCACTAGATAGCTGAGGCTGGCGGCGAACCCAGATCCTACAGTCTCAGCCTCCCAAATGCTGGGACTACAAGCATGCACTACCATGCCCAGCTTATTAGATATTTTTCATCAAGAATGAAGAGAAAACAGCCCCTAGGAGGTAATACTTAATAAACCCAGTTTCCAAGACAAAGGAGAGCTAAACACCCTCCTAGGTCACGTCCCTATACCACAGATGCACCTGGCTAAGGTGCCAGCACGCCCCTTCAACTCCTGCCTCTCCCCTTCCCCACCCCGAGTGGCCTGCACCTTCCTTCCAGAGAGCTGCTCTCCAATCCGCACTCTCGCTGTTCCTCAGAGTGTGTGCTTCTTTCCTTCTCTCAATAAAACCAGTCTCTGTCTCACTGTGACACACACTGAGATTCATTCTGTGATGATTTCAAAAACCTCCACGGCTTGAATCAAGGCCCATTCCCCTTTGGGGAGAGCTCCTTAAGACACACATCTCAGTGACAGACTGACTTCTTTTTCTTCAGGACATTTCTTCAAGGATCTCACAAAGCCCTAGACAATTAGCTGTGTCGAAACCAGAACTCATTATTTTTCTACTTTTTCTCCATAGTTTTGAAGTCATATTCAATGTCTAGCCCCTTTATTTATTATACTGTCTTTCATCAAGTGAGATTGACTGAATTCTCCTTCTGTTCTGAATCTCTGATTCCTTCTTTGTTGACAGTAACAGATTGTAGCTCGGCTTTAACCTTCTAATCCACTCACTCCTACAAGGGTCTCCCTAATAATTTATCTGGTCTCTTGTCCCCTTTGCAAGCATCTTTCCAAACATGACACCTTTTTTTTTTTTTTTAAATAACTTCGAAGCATATTCCAATTGTCTTTATGCCAGATAAGAATTTCTAACTACAGAGCTGGGCAGGTGACGCACGCTTGTAATCCCAGCATTAGGGAGGCTGAGACTGGAGGATCTGGGTTTGCGGCCAGCCTCAGCTACCTAGTGAAGCACTGTGCAACTTAGTGAGACCTTGTTTCAAAATAAAGAATTAAAAAAAATAGGACTGGGGGTATAACTCAGAGGTAGAATGCCCCTGAGTTCAATCCCCTGTACGCAAAAAAAAAAAAAAAAAAAAAAAAAAATATAGAAAGTTTGGATTGGTTAAAATATAAGAATACAATATATAAGAAACACGGTATTTACATTAGATATTATATTATATTATAACCTAATTCCTTATGGTTATGCTTCCATAACAGATATTACCTAAAAATATATTTTTTAAAACTAAGATTTATAGAGTAGAAAAGATTATGTTGTTTGGAAACAGACATGGAAAATACTCAACTAAAACCAATTTCATAACCATTCACAAAATATGGGTGGGTGGTATAAAAGATATTTGTGTGTGTGGGTGGTTGTAAGGATTGAACCCAGTGCGTTCTACCTCCAAGCTACCCATCCAGCCCTCTTTTAGTTTTTTTTGTTTGTTTGTTTGTTTGTATAACTTTGAAACAGGGTCTCACTAAATGGCTAAGGCCCTCACTAAGTTGTTGAGGTTGGACTCCAACCTGTGACCCCCTTGTTTCAGCCTCTCAAGTACTGAGATTACAGGCATGTGTCACCACACTTGGCTTGGTATAAAAGATCTTTAACTATACTACCTAAACTCCCAGAGATCTTTTCTTGATTCAGACATGCTCTTCTCTAAGAAAATAAAAATTTATATTTGTATATCATTTTACAGAACTTTTATATACACCAATTTATTTGAAACCTACATCCTGACTAAAGGAGGGTAGGTATTAGTAGCTCCATCTTATGAATTAGGACACGCAAATTCAACAAGGTTAAGTAACTTGCCGGTAATAATATAGTAAGTCAACCTGCAGAATTAGGATTTAATTTGTCTGTATTCAAACGGAGTAAGTAAAGAAATGGCAAGTTTTCAGATATTGATGCCTAATTCCTACTTAGATAGCACAGGAAAAAGTTACTGTTGAATTTGGATTAAAAAAAAATAGCTACTAATATTCTGGCTAACCAAGATCCCTCCTCATACCTGCCCTAAATATGTTGCTAATGTTCATTCAGTTAGGTATGAAGAAATCCAACTAAGAGGAGAGGGTAGTCTTAGTAACTAAAAGGTAACTTCACACCAAAATAAAATTATCTAAAACAAATGCTTAGAAGATACAAATATGTTCTATATAACACAATCTGAATCAAGACAGGTCCTACTAAATGCAGAGGCTCCCAATACTGTCCCTTTTCAGAAAAGAAAAACCTATTCAGTCTTGCCCCTACTCTCCTACTGAAAGTCACCTTCTTTAAGTGAGTAAACAGAAAGAGCAGATTGGCGCTTTGATGTATCTATAGTTCATTCCATTGCCCTCCTGGGGAAGACAGCATCGCCCACTTTGCGAATCTATGCGAGGTTCTTTAGAAGCTGGAAGACCTTCAGGAGGACCCTCCCCCCCCAACTTTCCTTTTCTCAGTTCGTGAAAAAAGGGGCAGCTCTACTGCCCACTCCCATGACTGCTGCTTAGACGGCGAACTCCTACTATCAGAGGAAAATTACAGCCCTCAATAACAAACTGGGCACACGGAAATCATGGTTTTGGATAGCTCTGCTGGAAAGCATGGCAGGCATGTCTACTCACCCCACTTAAAAAAATGCCTGAAAGGCATATTGTTTTTAATAATACCCAGAAGTTTTCAGAATTCTACCTATTTGCAAATTCAGATTCCCATCATGTAATATAAAAATAGCATCTTAGCAGATACTCTTTTAAGTCAGGATAACTTTGGTTATCCTTTTCAAAAACACTAACATTTTGTATCGTGTAGAAAACAAAAACAACTTTAATAAGAAGGAAAAATCAAATGCGTAGTATATCTTTTGTGGCAACAGAAGTATACTTGTCTGATTATGGAATCCAGGTTAAAGACGAGGGCTTGGACAGTTGTGTCCTGAAACTAGCAGACTGCAGGTTTTATAAATACATACAGAAATAATTAAAATATAAGGGGTTTAGGGGGATTAATCTCCTTTAAATAATCTCTGCCACAAAGCCTGTAAAGACACTGCTGGCAGCAGGCCCACGACAGACCAGCTGTCGGATATCAGAGAGATTACCGGCTACCACTGCTGCACTGACCTCCTCTGCGCAGGCTTCTCTGGACTCCGGCTCCAGTACTCACTGCAGCAGAGGGGAAGCTGAGCTTACTAACATCAGGAACAACGTGAAAGTTGAAATTTGGCTTATTACCTACACTCAGCTGAGGAAAGAAAGAAACAAACATCAAAGTTGGTGTTAGAAGAGATTCACAAGATGCAGGGCTCAGAGGACTCCAGGGAAATGCCAAAGGCCTCCAGAAAAGTGCTGATTACCTGATTCCATTCATTAACCCACGGCGGTTTTAAAGTCACCCTTAATTATTTTCAAACTGAGTTTTAAGTAATGCAGATAGTACTCTTCCTCCCAAAGGAAAACTCTTTAAAAACAACTTTATTTTGCTTCAAAGCTAGCTACAAATTTAACATGTATTTTTAAAAGGTGATAGCACTAACGGACATAGAATATTTATAATGAATGTTATTTCAGTGAGACAGTTTTGTTGCCTCTGTATCTTTACTATACAGTATTTCCATGACTTTAAGAGGAAATAATTTAAAAATTGCTTTGAGGATAATATGAAATCAAAGTATGTCAAACTCCTTTTAAAAATAGAAAGTCAGCTGGGTGTGGTGGCACCATTTCTGTAATCCCAGTACTTAGGAGGCCGAGATGGGAGGATCCCAGGCTTCGGGACAGCCTCAGCAATTTAGTGAGGCTTTCTGCAGCTTAGTGTGACCCTGTTTCAAAATAAAAAATAAAACAGTGCTAGGGGTGTAGCTCAGAGGTAGAATGCCTTTGTGTTTGAGCCCTAGCACCACACAAAACAAAACCAAAAACATATATAAAGTAAGCTAGGTGTAGTGGCGCATACTTATAATCCCAGCTACCCAGGAGGCTGAGGCAGGAGGATCACAAGTTTAAGGCCAGCCTGGGAAACCTAGTGACACTCTATATCAAAGTAAAAAATAAGCAGGGGTTGGGAAGTAGCTCAGTGGTAGAGCCCTTGGCTGGCATGCATGAGTCTTGGGTTTGATCTCCAAGACTGGAAGAAAAAAAAAATACAGAGTTCTATGCAAATATAAGATGTCCACATTATTTTATAAAAAGGGTTTGTTGTTAGGATAGACTTTACTTGGACTGATGAAAGAAAACAGAGGTGTGAAACAGAAGAACAGTATGAATCACGACAAAGCATTTAGTCATTGTAAAAACATATACTTGTACTTATCATATGTAGTCTACCAGAAGGAAATGAAACTAGACTGATTTCTCTCAGCAGAGTCTCTCCAAGGTTCCTACGGCTCTTCTCCTATTCTACTTTTGCTGCTATGACTTTTGGCTAAGTCAGCAAATCTCTCCCTGCTGTGATTTCTTCTTGTCAAATAATGGTGATTTTTCTGGTTTCCTATTTATTTCACAAGTGCATTTTAAGGACAGATGAATATATGGCATGTGTCTAACTCTAGACTTTTGAGCAAAAGTAAACCATTACATCAATTCTAACTACTTCAAAATAAATACTGATGTAGCTAGAGAATATAGTATTTTGGATAACATAATTACTATATATCCTACATTAGGATGATCACTTTTCAAAGACAGAATAGCAATATACTTGTTTGTTTATTTTTACAAACCTGGGGATTGAAACCTGGGGCATTTTACCTCTAAGCTACACACCCAGTTCTTTTTACTTTGAAACAGGGTTTTGCTAAGTTGCTGAGACTGATCTCCAATCTGTGATCTTCCTGTCTCAGCATTTCAGGTACTGGGGTTAGAGGCATGCACCATTGAGTCTAACTTTAAAAATGTTTTAATGAGTAAGAAGGTACTTTAAGTTTATACATGGTTAAGGGCAGAAGTTCTTGTTAAAAAGTTGTTTGATGAAGCCAAGTGTGGTGGCGCATACTTGTAATCCCAGTACTTGGGAGGCTGAGACTGGAGGATCCGGGTTTGAGGCCAGCCTCAGCTACTTAGTGAGGCCTTCTGCAACTTAGTGAGACCCTGTTTCCAAATAAAGAATAGATCCCTCACAAAAGAAGAAATACAAATGGCCAATAAATGTATGAGGAGATGTTTACATCATTAGCAATCAGAGAGATGCAAATCAAAACTACCTTGAGATTTCACCTAACTCTAATCAGAATGGCAATCATAAAAAACACAAACAATCGGGAGGCTGAGACCGGAGGATCCGGGTTCGCGACCAGCCTCAGCTACCTAGTGAGGCACTCCGCAACTTAGTGAGACTCGGTTTCAAAATAAAGAATAAAAAATAGGGCTGGGGGTGTAGCTCGGAGATAGAATGCCCCTGAGTTCAATCCCCAGTACCGCAAAAAAAACCCCACAAACAACAAATGCTGGTGAAGGTGTGGAGAAGTGGGAATCCTAATACATTGTTGGTGGGATTGCAAACTAGTGCAACCACTTTGGAAAACAATATGGAGGATCCTCAGACGAATGGGAATGAACCTACCATATGATCCAGCAATACCACTTCTGGGTATCCACCCAAAAGAATGGAAACCAAACTATCAGACCGATGCATGTGTATCTATGTTTATAGCTGCACAGTTTACAATTGGCAAACTATGGAAGCAGCCAAGATGTCCATCGACAGATGAATGGATTACAAAACTATGGGATATGTACACAATGGAATTTTACTCAGCCATAAAGAAGAACAAAATCATGTTATTTGTAAGGAAATGGATGCAACTGGAAAACATTATGTTAAGTGAGATTAGTCAGTCACAAAGAGTAAAAAAGAATATGTTCTCCCTAATATGCGGATGCTAGGGAGAAGATGGGGCATAAGAGATACTCCAGATGAAAAAGGAGAAACCCTAGATAAGCAAAGAAGTTGACTTAACTGAAGGTGATGGACGGGGGTGGGGAGAACACACCCTAATGCACATGATGTACTTTCACAAACATATCAAAGCCAATCACTAAACTGAACTTGAGAAGGAGGGAGGGCGAGGGAGTGGGGTGGGAATTGGGGAAGGGGTTAAATGAGAAATGTGTGCATATATGCCTTTATTAGCTTGTACCTAACAAAGATGTATGATTACAATGCACCAATTAATAAAAAAAATAAAAAAAAGAATAAAATAGGGCTGGGGGTGTAGCTCTGAGGTAGAATGCTCCTGGGTTCAATCCCCAGTACCAAAAAAAAAAAAAAAAAATATATATATATATATATATATATCAGGATATCAACAATAGTTTCATTCTAGAATTATTTAATTGAGCATAGAAAACAAACAGATGCCCATCTTTCCTCTCCTGTACCTTCTCTAAAATGAAAGTTTTAGATTTAAAAATGGCCAAAAAAGGAGCCAAATGTCAAATAAATGCCTGTCCACTCAAGACTGTCTTGACATCTGTAGACATTAATAATGCTCAGACTAAGTGATCTGATTTTGAAGATCTCTTTTCACACATCTCCAAGGCCCATGGAGCACCAAAGGTGGGCCCCAGAACAGCAGCATTGTTTTGCCTGGGAACTTGTTAAAAATGGAAATTCTCAGGTCTCAGCCCAAGACTTACTGAATCAGAAACTGTGGTGTGGGTCCAGCAATTGGTTTTTAACAAGCTGTAAGTGATTCTAATGCAAGATCACATTTAAGAACCAATGCCCTATGCTAGCAGAGTCTTTTTAAATGAGCACCATCTTTCGGACAAATAGAAGTAAATAACCCCAGTGAAGTAATTAAATGTGACAAAAAGTTTACTAAAACATTATTTTAAACAATTTATCTTATTCCTTAATTTTTACATTTAAGCATATTTGACAGGGTTTCTTTGCATCTTCAAATGAAAGAGACCAATATAGTCTGGTGTACTGTTTTTATAGTTCTATAACATAAGCTGACATTTATTGGAGCTTCATATAAGACTGCCCCATCAACGGGACGTGTTGGGAGAGCAATAACCCAGCATGCTGTGTTGGGCGAATACCTGCACACCAGGACACTTCAAAGCCATCAGGCAAAGGGGGTCAGTTGAATTTTTTTTTTACTGCACAGCTAATGCTTTAAGAGTGTCTTGATGGAATCAAGGAAATTGGATTGTCCCCCCATTTGCTGGGCTAAAACAAGCCTTTTTTTATTTATCCCATTAGAGGAACACAAGAGAACCCTTTTAAATGTCACTAAAAATTTCCCTGCATTGCAAAACCTAGTCAAAAGGGTTTTAATTTTCTCGGAGAACTCTTAAGTAATGCAGGATGTCAAGGTTTAATAAATTGTAGGTGGGGACAGTTTTCATTGGAAGCAAGTTTTTTTTTTAAACAGGTGCTTAGGCATGCTCAGGCTCTCTACAGAGAGAAGGTCAGGGCACTCCGCAAACAGCGGGGAACTCCACTTCACTTCAAATAACAAATAAATGAACCATAATAAAATCCATAAAATATTTGAAACAGATCTTATGGTCACTTTAAAAATGTATAGAAAGCATTGAAGGGGACGGTGAATATTTTTATAAGTGGTACTTCTGTGTTGAGCTTCTTAAACAGTTTCTTAAGGAATCTGGTCTTGAACAAAGCTATTCCCAAAGGAGAGCAGAGAAGTTAAGCATTCAACAGCTTTCTAACAGCAAGAAGTATTATGTGTCCCCAACCATGCAAAAATTATCAATTTCTATAATGAAGAAAACCCCACATTTTACAGTTTTTGAAATACCACAGGATTATCAGTAAAAATAGTGATTTTATAAAATTTAAATTTTATTTAGGTTACACTTAATAATGTGTGTGGGGGTCCGTGTTTACCTTCTATGATCATGCATTTACTTTGGTGTTATTTGTTGAATAGATATAACCATTAAACATTCTGGAGTTTTGATGCCACTGTTGATTCCCCCCTTCATTAAAATATTAAAAGTATTTCTAGCTACAAAACAAATGTTATAGAGGATATGTTAGAATGAAGGACTTAAAAATAATTACATTCTATTTTGTGCTAATCATTGGGCTATCACTTTTAACAGAAATGAATGTGTGTGTGTGTGTGTGTGTGTGTGTGTGTGTGTGTGTGTGGTACTGGGGATTGAACCTGGGGCATTCTACCTCTGAGTTACATCCCTAACCCTGTTTTATTTTTTGTTTGGAAACAGGGTCTTGCTATGTTCCTGAGGCTAGTCTCAAACCTGTGATCCTTCTGTCTTAGCCTCCCAACTACTGGGATTTCAAGTTTGTGCCACCACACCCAGCTAACAAATATTTTTAATATTCTTAATCACACCCAAACAAGAGACATATATTTTACTCTATTCTATAGCTTTCCACCAAAAGAAAAAGATAGGGGGAAGGGGGAGAAAGAAAAGAAACTATGCCAAAATCAAAGATAAAATGCTTCATATTATGATATGAAATAATTAAGCTACTCCAACTATTTTTCATCATCCAGTTCTTAAAAATACCTTTGGCTTCTATTAGGGCTAGATCCTGAGGTTCAAAAGTGAGGGTCCCGCAGGGAAGCCCTCAGGTTGCCAGTGCTGTCTACCCCATGGCCACAGCTGTCCTGGCGGGGGCCGAGCAGCCTGGGAAGAGAGACGGCCCTCTGTCATGTAATCAGCTGTGCTCACATTTCTGTAAGTCTGCCTTAATCAATCATTAGAATTAGCATTTAAATACTAGTATCCTCTTACATGGAAATACCAACTTTATTACTTGTATTCCTAACAATCCAATACATTATTAATCATGCTATCCTTCATATATAGGGAGGTAGTTTTTCTTCCTAGCAACAACTCAGAAGCTCTAGATGAATTCTGAGTTGTTAGGCCTTTAAAGTTAAGATACTCAAAGTCTTCCAAACCTGTCAATATTGGTTAAAGTACTATAAATCTAAAAAGACAACGTAATAAGCAACTAAAGGGAGAATAAGTTGAACACAGGTGTAAGGGAGTATGTTAAAAAAAAGGTCTCTAAGGGATACTTAATCATGGGAAGATCTGCCACTGGGTTCTCTTTACTGTGGTTTCCATAAGAGACCTTTCATGCTGGTCCTAAATCCTGACATTCAGGTGAACAGAAAAGTGGAAGAAACGTAATATTCCCTTTGCTAGAAAGCAGGAATTCCTACTGTGGACTCTTGGATTCCTAGATATCAAGTGTGTAATCCTATTACAACTGTTTGCAAAAATTCTATTTGTATGTCCTTTCCCCATATTCTTCCTAAAAAGGTTAAAGACCATTAGGGATAGCAGTATAGATTAACAAGACTGGTCACAAATTGCTGAAATTGGATGGTGGGTCTATGGAAGATCATAATACTCTTTTCCTTTGTACACTGCACACGTTTTTGTAATTAAAAGGTATTTTTAAAAATCTGCTGTGAAAGGAATTAATACAGGACTGTGGAATCCTACCTGTCAATCTAAGTGAACTGTAACCTGAATGATAATTCTATATTTCCTTATGTCATGAGCTAAGTCAAAATGAAGGTCACATTAAAGTTTTCGATAAGGCAAGTTACTTTACTTTTGAATTCCTTATTCTGTTTCAAAAGTTGACACAAAAACAGGAAAAAAGAGAGAGCGCGAAAAGGTAACGGCAAAGCAAAGGCTGCAAAGACAAAGAAGGTGGTGGTCTGGGCTTGCAGAGGGAGGGGGTGAAGGGAGTAAGTGGCAGGTCTAATCAAATCACTCTAAAACGCCGCAGCCTCTCAGAGTTAACCTTGCCAATCAGAGCGAGCAGGAGCAGAAGCAGGAGCAGGATCAGTAGCGGGAGCACGCTTGTGCACATTAAACTTCCGTGTGTCCTTGAACCCATGGTGCACTTCCTTCTCCCACAGCAGCCTGGGAAGGTTTCGTAATGCTCACCCTTAGAGAGAACCTTGAATTCCATTAGAAAGCTCCACAGGAAGAAGAAACCCTCAAGTGGCAGCTTGAACCACAGAGACAGCTCATACCCTTTAGTGATATTAGAAGTGAGCTCATGGGATTAGGTCGGCAAGTCCTGGAAAATTAAAAAGTATAAACACGCTGACAAATGCCATTATACCAACAAGAACACAAGATGTGTCCAAACCTTCTTTCCTTTTGTTTCCTTTACCTTTTTATTCTTAAGAGATGGCAAATGTTTAAAACAATCTATAGTAAAGACTAAGTATTAAGTCTACAATGAAACTCTATAACTGATCTGGTTAAAATCAGACTAATATTGTAATAGCTGCATCTGTATAATGCTTTGCTATAAAAGTATTCACCTAGATGGCCTAGCACACACTACACTTTAAATAAGAGTATGACCTTGCCTTTGATGCCATATCTATTATTATATAATATACAGTTTTTATATAATATACAGTTTTAGTATTACATGTTTAAAAAGGAGTATTGATTTAGTGTGAACACATAGGATACTACAATCTTCAAATACCAGAATGGTTGTCACATAAAAGTGAGATGTCATTTTTCTTCATAGTTTTAACAACCAGAATTAAAACCAGAGAGTGAGTTATAGTGAGAAAGACTCAAGACTCAGCATGCAGGAGAAATTTCTAATAGAGCTTTCTAAAATGGAATAGGGCACTTTGTTAAGTAAAAAAGAAAGGTTCGAACAGAGGCTGGCTAGATTAACCGCCTTTTGGAAATTTAGCAGACAGAATTCCTGTATTAGGTGGGAGTTAAACCAGATGGTCTTTAAGTTTCTTTCTACCTCTAAGATTTTAACATTATGATTTATTCAAGATTACAGTTGCTGGAAGAACAGAAACTGGGATACAGGTAACTTGACTGCAAACCCAGTCTTCCTTAAACACAACATTAAAAACTCCTCAAATCCTCAAATGTCCTCAGGCAGAAATACCAGAGGTCACGGGTCAGGGAAGCCAGGGTGGGGTTGTGGGGCACTGGAGAGCCCGGGCCATCAACAGAGGGCAGTAGCTACTCAGCTCTAGCTTGCTGCTGCTCCACATGGGAATGTGCCATATCTTCAGGGCTTTTTTCAAAAGAAGCAAAATCTGTACTTTTATGTGAAATTGCCAGTTAATTACCAATAAACTGTTGCTAACACTATAGGTATCTAACAAAAATATACCTTTGGGATGCACATGATTCATGGCAGTTTGTCAACATGAGACTTCAGTCAAATATTCCATTTCCAAATGGTTTTTACAAGTCTTTTTTTTTTTTTTTTTTTTTGATTCTTTGAATTTATTAATATCCTTTTTTTTTTTTTTGGTGGAACCAGGGATCAAAACCAGGTCCTCACACATAATAGGTAAGTGGTTTACCACTGAAATATATCCCCAGCTCTTTTTATTTTGAGACAGGTTATGGCTAAATTGCACAGGCTGGCCTCACACTTGTGATCCTCCTACCTCAGCCTCCTGTGTAGCTGGGATTATAGGCATGTGATGGCTGGCTCCTCAACATCCTCTTTGAAATATAAATATCTAGGCTTTATGCTTTAAATTATATTTTAATAACTGCTGGCCTTTACAGAATATACTCATCTATTACTATTATAGCGTTTGTAAGATCAACACTGTATTGTGGTCTCATTGTTTACAATGGCCATCAAGTGTTTACTGATGATTATTGTGCATAAGGAATCTATGTATGTGCGTGCATGAAGATGGCCCATAAATGTATTTGAATATGGTTCATAAATATTCAAAGCACTTATTTTACACAAAATCACTTTTCTTTGAAGAGTCATTTTTCCTTATCTATTTTCTATTTTTAAACTTTATCAATTACTCTATAGGCCTATCAATATGATCACCAAAAAAGAAGGCTTGATGATTTCTACTTACCTTCTTCCTTTTTCTCTCTGTCTCTTTCTTGTGCTGCTGGGGTGGAAAATAGGGCCTTGTGCATGCTAGGCAAGAACTCTAAACCGAGCTACATTCCCAGCTATCTTATTCTGTTGGGAGCATTTTGGTATTTTGTGTAATTCCTTCATCATTAATTTCTGCTCACAATGTCACATTTAGAAGAGAATTTTAAACTCAGCAGCACACTTAGCACAGCCAAACATATTTTATAACTTGCACACATTTAAATAATGAACCTCAGAAACCATCAATGAGCCACCACTTCAACAGTCAAACAAGTTTGTTCTTTTAAGGTCGATGATTGATCCATTTCTGAGTTCAATGAGGAGGAACTGCCTGACTTTCTGAAAAGTCACAGAATTGTAAAATTAATACAATTCTGAGGATACAATCAATTTAAAAGATTACAAAACGTTATGATTCAGCTATAGGTAGCTAAGATGTTCAGAAACCTCTAGGGTAAAGAAGGTGGATTACCTGGGAATAAAAACCAATTCTTTTGTTTTCAAGCTTACAATAGTGTAAGATGTCAAAGATGTCTGGCTTATAGCAACAGCAAGAGAGGCTGTAGCTAGGGGGCTATTAAGAAGGAGCAATTTACTATACCAGGTCATAACACTTTGACAGTATCCTATAATTCAGTTAGATGTAAAAATAAGATGACACTGGATGTTCTCTGAACTCAAAATAATTTGAACTTGATTCATACTGCACTGTGAGCCAGTTCATTCTCAGATACAAACTTAGCAAAAGAAGTGACCACTCAATATAAAAATGACAGAAGGAAATAACTTATTAAAGAAGGGAAAAACCTGATGAATAAAATAATGTCTACATATAAGGATATCACTGAAAATAAGAAAATGTAAAGGACATAAAGAAATTACCACTATATTCTCATAAAAGCATCAGATGGCTGTGATTCTAAAAGCATGGAATCAGTATGACAGAGTATGACAACATAACGCAGTATGGAATCTGCAATCAAAATAGTGGGTAAACTCCAGTTATCCTACTTGTTAGCTTTGTGTCAATTCATATAACCTCTCTGAGCATCAGCTTCTTCAACTATAAAATGGAGACAATGCTTCATTCACTCCTACAAGGATAAAACGATCTATTCTATATTAGCATATTTTGCAGAACTTAAAACACGATGAAAATGTTGGAGATTATTATTGAACTCAGGGGTGTTCTATCTCGGAGCTATACCCTCAGCTCTTTTTATTTTGAAACATAGTTTTGCTAAGTTGCTGAGGGTCTCAGTTGGTCTTGAACCTGTGATCATCCTGTCTCAGCCTCCCAAGCACTGGGATTATAGTTGTGTGTCACTGCACTCAGCTAAAATGTTCAATCCTGAGCCAGGCGTGGTGGTGCACGCTTGTAATCCCAGCATTCAGGAGGCTGAGACCGGAGGATCCAGGTTCGAGGCCAGCCTCAGCTACCTAGTGAGGCCCTCCACAACTTAGTGAGACCTGGTTTCAAAATAAAGAATAAAAAATAGGGCTGGGGGTATAGCTCGGAGGTAGACTGCCCCTGAGTTCAATCTCTAGTACTGCAAAAAAAAAAAAAAAAAAAAAAAAAAAAAAAAAAAAAAAAAAAAAAAAAAAAAAAAAAAAAAAAAAAAGTTCAATCCTAATTATTTTTGGCTTAATCCTCTTGTTCACAATTTTTAAACTTCTCATGTTTGTTAACCAGGAAAACTTTCCCTACATGTTTGCTAATGTCGAGATTTCTTTGCATATGGGAATGAATAAATTTGTTCTATTAGTCAATTTTGGAAATATTTACAAAATGCCTCCAAAGCTCTAAGACTTAAAAAAATACCAAAGTCTTGATTCAACAGTAAAGACTAGACTTAGTCTCTGCCTTCATAATCTCAAGCTCTAAGAAATTCATAATCAATTATAGGGAATATTTTCTTAAAACAAACTCTTATTCAGATAACTAATCTGAAAATAGGTAAAAATTGAAGTGGGAAAGGAAACTGCGAGGATTTGCAAAGCATTGTGAAACCACCAAATGATCATGTCAGTCCCTCTCAACATTTGTGTGGGCCTGGGGCAGGAGTACAAATGGAGGAGCCACCCCTGCTCCATGCCAGGGCCTGGCACACAGGAGCAGACACTTCAGCTCATGGGCCCACACCTTTCATTCACTTGACTCTGGTCACCTTCATGTCCAGAGACACACATGCCAGCAGCAAGATCTGCCCTTGACAGAGCTGGGCCATTTGGATGGTCTCTATGTAAGTCCAATGCAATTCTGGTGGAAGATGTGACTTAAGGCGTGGTGGCGCACGCTTGTGCCCCGGGATTCGGGAGGCTGAGACCGGAGGATCCGGGTTCGAGGCCAGCCTCAGCTACCGAGTGAGGCACTCTGCAACTTAGTGAGACTCGGTTTCAAAATAAAGAATAAAAAATAGGGCTGGGGGTATAGCTCGGAGGTAGAACGCCCCTGAGTTCAATCCCTAGTACCGCAAAAAAAAAAAAGTATGAAGTAGATGTAAATTTTACATCTAGGGGAAGGGAGAAGTAAAAGAGAGACACACAGTTATTTTATATTTTAGCTCTTTCACCTTTCTGTAAGTCACAAACTAATACCTCCTACCACAGTTTAAGAAATTCTCTATATTTTTAATTCATTCACAGTACATTTCAAAATAAGAAACTGCATTTCTAAAAAACAAAGAAACTGGGCATGGCGGTGCATGCATGTAATCTCAATACTTGGGAGGCTGAGATAGGAGGACCGTAGGTTCAAGGACAGCCTCAGAAACTTAGACTCTGTTTCAAAATAGAAAGGGCTCCAAGAATAGGCTGCAGGTAGAATGCTCCTGGGTCCAATCCCCAGTACTAGTAAATAAATAATAAACAATAAAGAAACGTTTGAAAAAGGCAAGTAACAGCTGTATGAAACAAAATTAGAACACTGCCAAGACATCTGTCAAGAGCAATAACTCACTTCAATACAGGCATTGTGGTCTTATATTGCATAACCTTCATTTAAGAGCATGTCTAATTTATCTTTAGAACAAAGTCTTTTGCATCCACCGCTGGCTCAAGAGTATCTGTCAGGTATGTGTGCTGCAGCGTGTTTGTTTAGGCCTGTCTATAGAACAAGTAAGCATACCGACTAGGTATGTCAAGAAAGCCATCAAGAATTCGAATAACCTTAAGATGAAGTATTCCAAGTCGAGATTCTTTCCTTTTACCCCTTCCATGTTTCTAAAACACATCACTTTTATGATGCATTATTATTCCTACTCTCTTTATTCTTTGCTTATAACATATTAAGTGATATGACAATTTATGTGCTAGGAGTTAAGATTAGAAAAATTATTAAAGTCCCTACTCTTAAAGAGCCCAGAATCGAATGAATAGAGACAATGATAAATTCCATCACAGATTAAACAAGGATATTACAGGAGCGCCAAAAGAGGCGGGTGGGGTCTAAGATTCAAACATGGATTTAAGTCTTGAGTGTGCAGTAGCTCTGTGTATAAAATACAAATGTAGTATTTCCTAACAATTCTATTTTATAGAATTATATGACACACATATCGGTTTTTTTGAGAGCTGAGGTTCATTTTCTTTAAGTTCCTTGGTTAGGAATTTTTCTACCATGCTTTTCAAACTCTGGGTAGATAGACTCTGCCTACTTTTGGCTTCTGAATGACCTATTAAAAAACTTCATCTTTGTTTCCCTGACTTGCCATAACAAAGAAGCTGTTGTTTTATTATTGTTTTGGTGTATATGTGAACTGAGAAAAAAATACAGGTCTCAAAACAAATACAGGGCAGTAACTGTTTAAAAAGAGAAGAGTCTAGAAAAATGACCTGATGTTTGACTATCTTATTTGTTCTGCTTAAAAATATCTTCCCTAAAAAGCCTTTTTTCCACATTATTTTAATAAACCAAATAGAAAACACAAATTTAAATCTTGACTTTGCTGTAACTGTGAGTTTGTATTGCTCTAAGGGGGGAGGCATTTCACAAGGTTAGTACAATGAATAAAAAAAGACCAAATATATAGACGCATCTGGAAAAATTATATCTAATTTTGCATCCCTCCTTTAAAAATGCATTTGTACATGGGAATTCTAAAGTTATTAGTGATTTATCACAGGAAAGAATTACTTTAATCTGATTGTTTTTACCCTAGTTCCTATTCAAGATACTGGGTTTAGAATCACAAACTTGGTACTATAGAGTAAGGGGTGGAAATTACGTAGTTTTGAGAATCTCGTCTTTCCAACACCCCTCCCCAGCCAACCCACTGCGTTTCTGGAGTTGGGGCCCATTTCTGGCAGGTCTGCAGCTGCTTCTGGCAATCCAGGTTTGAGAGTTTCTCGGATAGAGAAGGAGCTCATCAACTTGACTAAAGTGAAGAACAACGGGTAAAAAAATATTTGGTCATAGAATGTGGGTCCTTAAAAGTCAATCTTGAAAGTTGAGAACTGATTTATACAAAAGAAAACCACTAGATGTGGTTTATATTATTTCTATAATCAAGTGGCATTTAAATAACAGAGTGAGGAAGATGAATCTGTCATAATTATGTAGAATCAAAAACATCAAGTAAGAAGTTGCCACAATAATATATCCATGAAGGAATGATAGTTTGGACCAGAGAAATAAGACAAGGAATGGAATATATCCTGTAAAGATCTTCATGCCCTATGAGGCCATGCACGTCTCAAGAGTTCCTTTTCCCACAGTCAAATGGTGGTTGAGCCTGAGTGGCAAAGTTATTAAGTGATGAGTGGAATGTCAAAGTGTTGCATGAATTAAGTAATCACAATAATGATAATGATGCTGGATAAACAACAATGCATAAAAGAACAATCACGCTTTTGATACTACAGGAATTTAAAAGTATAAATAGAATGGGACAGAGGGAAACCTTTCCTAGTAACATTCTAACCTCATAGGTTATTGCACAAGGTCCTGTTGTTTTTGTTTTTACTTTGTGTGTGTGTGAGAGAGAGAGATGCAGTCTACCTCCGAGCTACACCCCCAGCCCTTTTTATTTTGAAACAAGGTCTTGCTAAGTTGCTGAGGGTCTCACTAAATTGCTAAGGCTGTCCTGAAACCTGTCATCCTCCTCCCTCGGCCTCCCAAGTACTGGAATTACAGGCATGCACCACCATGCCTGGATTGTTTTCACTTTTTATTATGAAAATATTTATGTATAAAGAAAAGTAGAGACTCACTACTCAGATTTAACAATCACTAACATTTGACTTTATTTAAGCCTAAATAGATTAAAGAAATTATAAACACCAAGATCTTCTGTCCCTAAATATATCAGTATGTGTCTAAAAACAAGAACATTACAACATAACCACAATACCATTATCACACTTTTAACAGTTAACACTCCTTAGTAAAGTTAACATAACACAGTCCTCTTAACTTTTCTTGTTATATATAAATCAATACAACTGCATATATATTTTTTAAATTATTGGTAGGAAATTCCATTTCTTTTTCTTTTTCAGTCTTGGGGATTGAACCTAGGACCTCATGCATGCTAGACAAGCACACTACCACTGAGTTGCATCCCTAATCTTCAAAATGGAGCCAGACGTGGTGGTGCACACTTGTAATTCCAGTACTTGGGAGGTTGAGATAGAAGGATCACAGGTTCGAGGACAGCCTCAGTAAGTAGTGAGACTTTCATCAACTTATCAACCTAGTGGGACCTTGTTTCAGAAAAAAAAAAAAAAAGGTTTGGGGGTGTAATTTACCAGTAGAATGCCTGTGGATTCAATCCCCAGGACAAAAAAGAGATAGTGTCTTGCTAAGTTAGCCAGGCTGGTCTCTAACTTGTGATCTTCCTGGTTCAGCCTCCTGAGTAGCTGGGATTATAGGTGTGTAACACCATATCTGGCTCAACTCTTAAGATTAATCAACCAGACAAATTCTTTGGGTATTACTAGCAATGTGATGGAAGCTCTTTGTCATATAAAAAATGCAATATTAGAGAATCTTCACTTGATAATAACAGAAGTCCCTTGGAATTTTATACATAGTGCCTCCTTAAGCTGTCCAGAGTTCTTGAGGGTATTACTTCTTTTCGAGTGTCATGGGTATGCACTGAACAGCAAGAACCATGGCATGCTCAAGACTTTGCCCTTAACAGAACCAAGACCTCTGGCCAGTGTCAGATAATCTGTCACTATAAGCTACTTGTATCCAAGCCAGATATTTATTGCTATTGATCTGCCTGGTCCTAGCAAAAGACTTTTGTTCTCCCAGACCGGGACTTTGACCTCAATTAAGTTATGAATTTCAATCCGATAGACTGCTCCACTTACCCTACTGCTCTCCCTGACTGGATTAATTAGAATTAGCTAGGCCGAGAGTCACCCCAAGCTCCTCATGGATCATGTTATTTTAATAATAAATAAAGGAATAGCAGCAATGTACAAGAAGTATTTTGAAAGATTGCTCATCTAGGAACATCATCATTCAGTACCTGCCAATATCAATTTCTCTGACTTTGATTACCTCGTTTACTTTTTATTTCATTTCATTCATTGGAATTTCCTTTTTTTAATTTCAGGTTTCTAAACATGTTCTTTGCATACAGAAATTAAGGTACTTTTCATTTTAGCACTCTGCTGCTATTTTAAGGTTTCATTAGAGTAACCCTTCAAAGCAATCAAAAAAGTAAATTAAAACATCTAATAACCTAAGAGCATCAAGAAAAAAAATACCATCACCTAGGGAAAAGAACACTAACCTTTAGCTTAACGCACCTTCCCTATACTGCTGGTTAGTGCATAAAAAGTAAACAGAATGGAACTGAGAAGGCAACGTCTAAGCATAAAAAAAGCAAGAATGTGCAAAGATATTTATATTTATAAACATATTTATAAATATATTTATATTTAGCCATAACCCATCTGGGCAGATTACATATCAGCCAGCGGTAATTCTAAATCATTTTAGTATCAACAATAATCAATGAATTAGGATTTGCTGTTCTACCTCTATGATTTAACCCCTAGACATAAAAAAACTACTTAAAAATATAAAGGATATTATATAAAAATATTAATATTGCGGGATGAGGTTTTTTGGTGCTTTGATACTTTAGCTGCATAATTTTTAGAAAGTACAGAATCTCAAGACCATATGGATTATCAACTGATAATTTTGATGTAGTTCTTTAAGAAAACTTTGATTTTTGACATAATAAATTAGATCATCTAAGTTAAAATTTTGATTATTAAAAGCAATGAAAATTAAAGCACAAATTCTGCTAAGAATTACAAGGTATTTGGCATATCGTTTTATCCTTAGTATAAAACAATAGGCCACAGCATAAGAAATTAGTGTTTTATCAAGGCTTTAAATATGGAAGTGTGCCTATCAAATAATCTTATGGAAAAAACTGGCATGCATAAAATTATTCCCATAATGGAAAATAAGACAATTTAATTTTAAAAAGTAGAGCTCTTGGACTGGGGGTGTAGCTCAAGTGGTAGAGCACTTGCCTGGTGTGTTCAAGGCTCAAGGCCCTGGGTTTAATTCCCAGAACAACCAAAGAAAAAGTTACCGCTCTTGCATTTGATCTCCATCCTCTCCTTATTCTCTCCTTTCCCCCTTTACAACTGTGTACACACTTATTTGGGTTCTACAGAGTACATAAAACTGTATTCATTTTAGAGGAGAGTTTTGTATTTTCCTGTAGAAAGGTGCTATGCTCAAAGACCAGTAAGCATTTCTTATTCAGCACCCAAAGTATACTAGAAATGGAGAAGGTGGGCACTGAACTCTTTAGAATGTATGAGAGAATCAGGGATTGATAAAATAATTTGAAAGAGGAGGCTGTTTCCACAGTGATTAACTCAGTAGGAAAAGATCAAATGACAAAATGTACTGGAATTTTGGCAATGAGCTGTTTTCCCACCTGACTTTCATTAACTTTTAATATTCTTAAGTGGAATAAAAGCAATTCTCTAGCAAATCATACAGGTGATTTAACACATTAGCCTAGACTTGTCAAATGACTCTTTAATTAGGGTCAAAAGGACAATATGTGAAGAAAAGCAGGAAAATTAATATACTGACACATTCATTTACAGATAAAATATTTGAAATATAGACAATGACTTAGCATCATAAGAACTGCATTCAAGTAAAAAAGCCAGATATCTAAAAATCTCAAGCATTATCTGAAAAACTTAAAAATTTCATAGCAACAGAAGATGAAATGTTTAAGAATAAATTTAACAAGAAATGTGCAAAACGTATACAAGAAAAATTTCTAAACACTCCTGAAATATGCAAAAGTAGATAACCAAATGACAAGACATCCTTCATTCTTGGAATAACTCATTATTATAAAGATGTCACTTCTTTGGCTTTATAAGTCTAATGCAATCACAATAAAAATACCAACAAGCTATTTTATGAAGTTAAACAAAGTGATATTAAAGTTTGCATTTTAAAAATGAAAGAATAGCCAGGAAAATATTCAGAAAGAAAAGCTATGAGGGGAATATCTTTTCTAGACATTAATATTTACTATAAAGTCTTTTAATTAAAATAATGTGTGGTGGTGTGTGTTTGTAATCCCAGCCCTTGGGAGGCTGAGACAGAAGGATCGCAGACTTGTGGCCAGCCAGCATCAGCTACTTAGTGCAGTCCTCCACAACTTAGTGAGACTCTGTTTCAAAAGAAAGAATAAAAAATAGGGCTTGGAGGGAGAAAGCCCCTGGGTTCAACTCCTAGTACCGAAGAAAAAAAAATTGTACATTGAATAGACAGACTAGGGAACAGCCTGTAAAGTCCAAAATTAGAACCAAGTATATATGGAAATATAGTATATACTAATGTGGCATCTTAAATTGCCGGAGATGGACTTTTTAAAAAAGGATGCGAGGACACCTGAGTAGTCATCTGGAAAAAGGATACAATTAGGCCCCTATCTTGAACCATACATTTAGGGACCTAAGTGTAAAATATGAAACTATAAAAATATGAAACCATAAAAGTACTTGAAGAAACATGGGATTCTCCTTTAACATTGGTGTAAAAAAGGTTTTTAACTATGGCTCAAAATCCAGAGCAGTGTGATAAATTGACTACTACATAAACATAAAATACTCATGTACAACAAAGACATCATAAATAAAATGAAAAGACCAATGAGAAAATGGGAGGAAATACCTACTTCAGATACCACACATGGGCTAATATTACCAATATACAGATAACTCTTTAAAATGGAAGCACAAAAGGGCAAAAATTTGATGGAAAGTGGGGGAAATGTGGAAAGTTAACTGAAAGATGGAGAATCTGTAATTCTAGTTATTACCACAAAGAAATGGGTTTATATATTCTGTACTGAGGACGAAACCCAGAGGCATTCTACCTCTGAGCTACACCTCCAGCCTTATTTTATTTTGAAACAGGGTCTGACTAAGTTGCAGAGGGTCTTGCTAAGTAGCTAAAGCTGGCTGCGAACCTATAATCTTCCTATCTCAGTCTCTCAAGTACTGAGATTACAAGCATGAGCCCAGCAACAAAGAAATATTTGAGGTAATGGTTATGCCAATTACCTTGATTTGATAATTATACAATATACACATGTATTGAAACATCACACTGTGTTCCATAAGCATGTACAGTTATTAAGTGTCAGTTATTAATAATTTTTTTAAAAGACACTAATTCTAGATCGAGAAAAAATGGAGAAGCAGTATTTGAAGAGATCAAATTCAGCAAACCTCAAGGAGGGGTTAAGAAAAAAAATCACACCTATCCAGTACTGGAAAATGAAATATAGAGAAAAATCCTAAATGCAATCAGAGCCAAACAGGATGCATTGTCTTCAGAGGAAAAACAATGAGAATTAAAGCTAACTTCTCAAAAGAAAATATGAGAGCTAAAGGAGTGGTAGGTCCAAAGGGCAGAGAAGAAAAGCAAAAACGAACAAAAAGCCCGTCGACATGAAAGTCTCTATCAAGTAAAATTATCTTTCTAAACTATAAGTGAAAAAGGTATTTTCATACAAATAAAAGCTGAGATAACTTGACATTAGAAGTCAATATTACAAGAAATATTAAAGTAAATTTAAGGCTAAAGAAAAATGATACCAGTGGCATAAGGAAAGTTCAAGAAGATAGGAAAAGAGTATCATGAAGGTTAAATGTTAGTAAAAAGAAAATGCTATTCACTGTTTATGAAGTCTATCATACCAATACAGGCAGGAAAAAAAGCAAAAAAAATTAAAACATTTTATAGTTACACTGTTCAAAACACAGTAAAAATATTAACATAAGGTACACTGTAATAAGAGTCTGTTTTGTAATTTATCACACTAAAAGACCTAGTAAACACCCAATGTAGAAGGTAAGGGGAATAATTAAAAAATATTTGATGAATGCAGAAGAACACAAGAAAGGACCAACAGAGAAACACAAAGCAGGTGGGACAAACAGGAGACAAAGAGCAACATGGTAAACTCAGACACATTACACCAGTGATTACATTAAATGCAAATTAATTAAACATTGCAATCAAGAGACAAAGTTTAGCCAGGTATGGTTGGAAATGTTTGTAATTCCAGTACTTGGGAGGCTGAGACAGGAAGACAACAGGTGTGAGGCCAGCCTCAACAACATAGTGAGACCTTGTTTCAAAATGAAAAAAGTCAAATAGGGTTTGAGGAATAGCTCAGAGGTAGATTACCCCTGCCTGGGTTTGGTCCCCAGTACTGCAAAAAAAAAAAAAGAAAGATAAAGTTTATCAGACTGGAGTCAAAAACAAGACCCACTCACATGCTACTTAAAAGAATTGTGATGCAATTGTCTTAAATATGTCTTATATATACACTAAACACCACATCAGATGATATTTTAATGTTTGATTCAGTCAAATGTAACTTTAAAACTCAAGGGGAATGGTTACTACATTATATTTGTCTCTATTTTACCCTGTTTGGTTTCTTCCTGTTACTACTTTTATTTCTATGTGAAGAACTTCCTTTCAGCCATTCTTTTTTGAGTAGGTCTGCTGTTGACCAATTTTCTTAGTTTTCATTGATTTGAGCATTTCTTTACTTTGCCTTTATTCCTGAACAAAGTTTCCACTTGATGTAGAATTATGAGTTGACAGTGCTTCTTTCTTCAGCACTTGAAAGTGCTGCGCCACGTCCATCGCCTCCATGGAAACTGCTGCCATTTGAATCACCGTGCCCTCCAGATACAGGTTTTTTCCCTCTAGTTGCTTTCAATGTGTTTTTTCTCTCTCCTCTTTAATTTAATTTTTTTATGGTACTGGGGACCAAATCCAGGGACATTCTACCTCTGAGCTAGAATGGGTGTCTCCCAACGCCATTAAAAAAAAAATTTTTTTTCTTTTATAAAAAATAAAGTTGCTCCTATCTCAGCCTCTCAAGTACAAACTTGGATTACAAATATGTGCCACCATGCCCAGCTTTCTAATTTTCTAAAGTTAGATTTTGATGAGTCGTGGTGTGATTTTTTTTCAGATTGATCTGTTTAGGATTGACTCAACTTCTTGAATCTGTAGGTTTGTGCCTTTCACCAAATCTGGGATGTTTTCAGCCATTATGTCTTTGAATAATTTTGCAGCTTTACATTCTCCTTTCCTTCTAGATCTTCTGTGAAGACCTCGTAGTCTTGGAGGCTTTGTTGATTTCTTTGCCATCTGCTCTCTCCCTGCTGTTCAATTAGGTAGCTTCTATTATCTGTCTGCAAGTTCTCGGATCCTATTCTTTGTTATTATCCTCGAATACTGAGCCCATTCAGTGAACTTCTGCTTCAGTTTTGGCTAAAATTTTCTAGTTTTTCCATTTGTTTCAAGAATGATTATAATAATTTGTGAAACATTTCTAATGATGACTATGTAGAAATTCTTGTCAGATAATTTCAACATCTATGTTAACTCAGTGTTTGGTGTATGTAGATTTGTTTATTTTCATTGAAGTTATGATTTTCCTGGTTCTTGGTATGATAAGTGATTTTTAAGTTTGAATATATTATTACATTCTAGATCCTATTTAAATCTCCTATTTTAGCAGGCAACTTCCTTCTTTGGGTTTCTTGTGCAGGTCCTGATCTACTTTTGAGTTGTGGTTCTAATATCATTTTCAAAGCCCTTGCAGTATTATCCTGGTCTGCTTTGCTTATGCGCTACCAAGAGGCCATCCTGAGAAGCTGGGCAGCATTCCACAGTGCAGTTCTCAAACCCTCTGTCATGCTAATTCTGGTCGGTGTAACTGGTGAGTCTCTTTGGGGGTCTTCTCAGGACTTCCCATACAGGTTTAAACAACACCTTTCTTCTGCTCTCTCCTCTCTGAAACCTTCCCCCATATCATTACTACTTGGAGAGTGGGAAATACCACCTCATCACTGCCTTTATCCAAGGTGGGATGGGAACCCATATCCAAACTTATCATTTGGCCTCCATGATAACAGGTGGCTAGGGAAGCAGGGCAACGTTACCATGAGGGCATATCAAGCCTTCCTTTTCGGTTCCCAAACAAGTGGGGCAGCTCATTTTTACCCCATGACATTTGGCTACATCCTCAGCCCATATGGTTATATGATTAAGTGATTTTTTTTTTTTTAATGGGGTCTACAGTAACTTAACAGGAAAGAATAGACTTTTAACAACTGGTAAAGGAATGAAGCTGGGCCACTGCCTCATGCTCTACACAAGACTCGAGATGAACCAGAGACCCAAGTTCAGATGGAAAGGCCTAATAACCATGATCGTTGGCTAGACAATGGTTTCTTAGAAATGAAACAAAAGCGCAAACAACAAAATAAAAAATAAATTGAACTCTATTGAAATTTAAAACTTGTTCCAAATGACTGTCAAACAAGTGAAAAGACAATCCACTGAATGGAAGAAAATATTTACAAATCACATACTTGAAAAGAGACTTATATCCAGAATATAACCCTTACAACTCAATAATAAAGAGAGCAATAACCCACACTTTTAAAATGGGTACAGGATCTGAATAGAAATTGCTCTAAGGAACATATACAACTGGCCAATAAGTACATGAAAAGATGTGCTGCATCATTAACCATCACAACTAAAGTGGGACTCACTATGAGATGCTACTTCACATTACGCTGGCTACAGGAAAAAGACAGATGGTAACAAGTGCCGGCAAAGATGTGGACAAACCAGAACACTCGTGGGAACATAAAATAGGGCAGCCTCTTTGAAAAACAATAGGCAATTTTTTAAGAGATTAAACACAAAGTTACTATAACTCAGCAATTCTACTTCTAGGTATGTATACACAAGAGGAGTGAAAACATATGTATGTCCATGTTCAAGAAAGTTCAAAACTGTTTTATTCATAAAAGCCAAAAACTGAAGGTGGGGTAAAAGCTAGATATCCGTCAGCATGAAAATGGATAAACTGCAGTACCTGCATACAATGGAATGTCACACGGCAAATAAAAATAAACATCTGATACATGTAACAACATGGGTGACTCACAAACTTAATGCTGAGCATGATAAGCCTGACCCAAAAGAATATACACTATTCCAAATATATTGAGAGAAGTGAGAAGTAACGGGTGCTGAGAAAAGCCAGAGTAACAGTCACTTCAGGATGGTAAGGGAGGTATGGGTACTGACAGGAAGTGGTTTAAGGGAAGGAACCTTCTAGGGGCTCAGGAAATGTCCTAATTTGATGTAGGCTTAGTTGTATGTGTGTGTGTGTGTGTGCGCGCGCACGTGTGCGCGCGTGTGTGTGTAAAAGGCACTGAAGCTATATCCTCAATATTAGTGTGCTATGTACCTCACTGAATTTATTTTATACATCGGGAATTTTAAATAATGAAGGAAAAATACGTACAATATTACACTACATAGCTTTAAAATGTTACATACCTATTAGTAGAGAAAATAACAATGAGAATGCAATATATTCAATTTTAAAACAGGAAGGTCAAGAGTGTAAGCCGTGGAGTCAGAACGGCACGTCTGAATCGCATGGTTTCTCACTCACTAGCTCTAGGACTCCTCTAACTCTTGCTTCTTCATCGTAAGATGCTGACAGTAACATACATACATCATGGGGTGGATGCCATGACTAAAAGACCATACATAACACGCATGGCACCCAGTGAATACTAAAGTGTTTTCTACCCCTCCCCCAACACTCATTACATTACGACATTTCAGACGGTTTGTGCTTTTCTTGTTTTCTGAAATCTTTTACAATATATAGACAACCATCAAGGTATTCACTGAAAGGACATGTTGCTCTGTGCTACTTTATAAACTATCATAAACTTGTGTTAATTTATAAATCATTGAAGTCCTTAAATATTTCCACTCCGCTCAAAAAACACTTTGTGTGTGTGTGTGTGTGTGTGTGTGGTACTGGAGATTGAACTCAGGGGCATTCTACCTCTGAGCTACACCCTCAACCCTATTTTTTTTATTCTTTACTTTGAAACAGGGTCTCCCTAAGTTGTGGAGGGCCTCACTTGGTAGCTGAGGCTGGCTGCAAACCTGCAATCCTCCTGGCTCAGCCTCCCAAGTACTGGGATTGCAAGTGTGCACCACCATGACTGGCTACGTTTTCTTTCGACTTGTATAACACCGAGGAAACTAGCATACAGTTTGGAGACCCATGCCAGGTGTTCCCGCCCCTCCCTCACCCATTTATTGCCTTAATGCTACTTTATAGCAAAATTGCGAGTCTACCGGCATCCAAATATTCCCACACCCTTTTGTGGTACTGGGGAATGAACCCAGCCAGGGGCATTCTACCTCTGTGTTACACCCCCAGCCCTTTTTATTTTGAAACAAAGTCTTGCTAAATTCTGAGGCTGGCCTTGAATTTGTAATCCTCCCATCTCAGTCTCCCAAGTACTGGGATTACAGATATATGCCACCACACCTGGCTCTCAGAATATCTTTTAATGTACTTTGGGGACAGTTTTAATCTTTCTTCAGGAATTTAAGAAATCAGAAAGAGGTGTGTGGGTACACATGCACGTGTGGGCATACACCATATCCTAAGCCCAAATATGGTTTATGTTTAAAACTCAACTTCCAGAGTTGAACTAAAAATCAGTATGAAGCAATGGAAGAGACAGAGCTGTGTCTCCAGTACTGCCAGACAACAAATAGTCTAAAAGGGCGCTTTCCTAGCTCTAAAATAAAATTACAAGTTCAATTCCAGCAGTCACAGAATGCAAACACTGTAGCACAATGGAAGAGTGTATGAGAAATACTGCAGAGTAAAAATGACAGGAAAACACAGGGCGGACACTGACGTCTCTCTAATTTCTATCTCACTTCAGACTAATGGTAAAAATTATTCTTCGGCTAGTTGATAACATCAGCCTGCCTGTGCTGGGTTAGAACCAAGATCTGCAGCAAGCAAAATAGTTCTAATAAAATTGATTTTCCTTTTTGGCAACTAATAGGCCAGTCAATGATAATGTTGTTTAAGAAAGATTGAGTCAGGAGGGAGATGAACCTTTCCTTCCATTATTACATTTGTATTGTCTATATTTGAAAAGCATTTTTTTTTTTCAATAACAAAACCAAAGAAGAAATTACAAGGAGAGCGCTATTCTGAGAGCTGATCTCCAGAAGCCCTCTGACTTGGAAGCATGTTATCAACTCAAACTGACGAAGCCAAAAGCATTCCCAGTGACTGAAGTTAGAGTCTAGATTATGATTGTCAATAACAAGGCAAAGCAAGGCTGGAGCACAGCCTTGAGTGCAGAGAGGGCAAGGGAGCCACTGTGCCAGCCCCTGTCCTAAGCCCCCCCCGAACATTTACAGAAACCAAAAGAGCATGGCCCAAGTAAGGAACGGAAGAACAGAGGAATATGATGGAAGAAAGCCCAGATACAGATTGAAATGCACAGAGGAACCGAGACTACGATAAAGAAAACACTTCAAATCGTGAGAGAAAAAATACTATTCAATAAACATTACTGAACAACTGGCTAGTCATCTGGACAACAATAAAGTTGGCATTATCTGGCCAGTCTTAGGAACTTAGCAAGACCCTCTGCAACTTAGTGAAACTCTATTTCAAAATAAAAAATGTTTTAAAAAGCGGGGAGTTAGGGGTGAACCTTGAGGTAGAACACCCCTGGGTTCAATCCCCAGGAAAACACCCCCACAAAAAAATAAATAACAAGTGTTGGTGAGGACGTGGTAAAACTGGAAGCATCCACTGCCAGCGGGAATGTAAAATGGTGCAGCTTCTACAGAAAACATTCTGAAGGTTACTCAAGAAGTTAAACACCAAATTACTACATGACCCAACAATTCCACTTCTGAGTAAATAACCAAAGGAACTGAAAACAGGTACTAAAACAAACAAAATACAGAAATATTTATGGCAGCATTATTCACAATTGAAAAAGGTGAGCATGATACAATTGTCCATCAACTGATGAATGGATAAAGAAAATGTGGGAAAGCCATACCGTTCAGCTGTACTGCTCCATGCTACGACATGGGTACACCTTGAGAATATGCCAAGTGAAAGATGCCAGACAGGAAAGACCACATATTTCATAGTTCCATTTATATGAAATATGCAGAATAGGCAAATCCACAGAAAAGGAAAACAGATTAGTGGTTGCCAAGGCCTGGGGCTTGGGGGAAACAGGAGTGACTGCTTCATGCGTTGAGGGTTTCCTTTTGGGATATGGACAATGTTACTGAAATGCACAGTAGTGACTGTTGCATAACACTGTAAAATGTACGCTCTAAACTGTAGGCTTTAAAATGGTTAATCTCACAAATTTAGATATGTGAATGTCATTGCAATTTTCAAAGAAAGCTCCCTCTTTATCACTCTTACCTGACAATTAATGTCGGCTTTATATCGTAGCAAAACTGTGACTAGTTCTTTATGTCCTCGATCGCATGCCCAATGGAGAAGAGTTCTGCCCTAAACACACAGAAAAAGAAATAAATTCATAGAGCTATGGAACCATATAAAAGATATGCTTTTAAAAAGACAAATCAATCAGCAAGAATCCCTGAGTTCTGCTTCTTGCTCCATTACATGCTAGACCAATGAGTTTTTTCACACCTACAGAATGGAAATAATGATAATTACAACAATAATATCAAGAATATTTGTTGAATGAATGAACTACAAAAAAAAATGCTTTGTAAAGTTTCAAGTTCTTTATGAACATAAAATAGTTTTCTTAAATTATTACCCTCTGGCAAAAGAAAATTTATGGATTAAAAATATTTAAGCCTAAGTAGACATTATAATTTAAATGTACTCTTATCTAAATTTTCTTAAGTTTATTCCTTAAAAAAGTAAGATTATCTAACCACTGCCCCTTCATATTGCAAATTCACACTAAAATATCTGAAAAATACTAGTATAATGTGCTAGTGTCTATCATCAAACAGTTGACTGTGAAAGGCAATTTAAAACAGAATAGACAGCCGGGCGTAGTGGCACACACTTGTAATCCCAGTACTTGCGAGGTCAGCTGAGCTAAGTGTGAGGCCCTTTGCAACTTAGTGAGACCCTGTTTCAAAAGAAAAAAATAATATTGGGCTGGCGGTGTGGCTTGGAGGTAGAATGTCCCTGAGTTCAATACTCAGTACCACAAACAAACAAAACAAACAACAACAACAAAAACAAAACTCCAAAACAGAATGATCAACTGCTAGCAGATAAAGTTATAAATGTGACCTATTAATTTTAACCCATAGACTCACAGGTACTACTGTGTTATTTCTGTTTTCTGTCAGAAAATCTTGCTCTCCTTGAAAGAAACCTATTTGGCCAAATAAAAAAATCTGCAAAGCTCAAGGCTTTTCTGAAGAAATAAGTGATGTACAGTTTAACAAAGTACTTTTTGAGGGTGGTGACAATATTCTCATTTTAAGAATAAAATGTTTTCCCCCATTAAGTTGGAATCTCTGTAGAGAAGACTTAAAGCTGGGACAAGATGTAACCTGGACAAGAATAGTTTTAAAGCAAAAAGTACCTTTCAAGAAAGCTTTATTAAGCCTGCCTCCACTGTATCAGTCTCTCTTCATACCACTGCTAGTTCAACTAAATAAACCATAACTATTCTTGAAACAAAAAAAACGGAAAAACAGCTTTGCAAATTTTCCTTTTTTCTACTTTATTTGTTTGACTTGCTTTTATTTACCTGAGGATATCTATTTTGTAATAAACTTATACGAAGTCCTAAGTGGGTAGGAAGCAAAAAATGTAAAAACGTGGGCAAATCATTCACAATCTGTTGTAGTAGAAAAAATATTTGATGACACTTTGTTCAGAGCAGCATTTCCTATGTTAAAATTTCTCTCTCTCTCTCTCTCTCTCTCTCTCTCTCTCTAATGTGTACTAACCTGCTGTTACGTGGGCACTAATTAAAAAACCCTCTACTAGGATGGATATTTTATTTTATTTATTTATTTTTTTGTTGTACTGAGGATTGAACCCAGAGGCATTCTACCTTTGAGCTACACTCCCAGCCCAATTCTCGCTAGGTTGACAAGAGTCTCACTCTTGCTGAGGCTGTCCTCGAACCGTCGATCCTCCTATCTCAGCCTCCCAAGTACAAGCGTGCGCCACCATGCCTGGCAAGGATGGATATTTTAATGGGACTCTTTGAACATATATAAATGTATAAAAATATTCTATAGTTCAATGTAACTGTTTCACAGCTTGTTACAATAAAAGAATCCGATAAAATTTCAAAGTCTATCATTTTTAGTTCTAATCTAAGTGTACATTTTATGACTACTAAGTTAAACTATTAATAAGAATTACTACATAGTCAAGGTGGTGTGTGATACTTACATAGGACACATACCAGAACTACCTAACAGTTAAGTAGAAAAACGCAGTATTAATATATCTAGTACTTAAGCGGTACACCCAATTTCTACTTCTCAGCTAGGTTCTTGATTTTTCCTTCTGTTTGACCCAAGAGGGTCACATCACCTAATGCTGAAATATAAATCCTTAGCTGTTTCAATGGGAAAGCAGACAAGCAACATATTTTACTGTTAATGGGAGTTATATTTTAAGTTTGCCATATGTGGTGCCAAATTTTTACTTTAGGGGAAACACCTATGACTGGACCTCAGCAGTGGTTTTCACTCTGGATCTATTTTCGAGGAGGGTGGCACGCATTTAGAGATGTTTTAAAAAGGATGATGTGCTCGCAGACACTTACAGCATGCTTTTTAACACGTGTTTTGACCTACAATGTAATTAATTTTTGTAACACATTATTTTAATGGTACACTAATTAACCTTGAATTAGAATGAATTCTCTGACAATGACTTTCAAGTGCTGAAGATGTCTACATCACGGCCACCTAATGATTAATATTTTATGCAGTACGAAAAGCTCAGGAACAAAAGTAGGATCAAACATACTTACAAACAAACAGATAAAACAAACCAGGCTTCATGATGATCTGCATTCAAATCAACAAAAGACCAGCACATGGTATCTATATCCCGTATTCATCAAATTATAAGTTTCCTGAAAATATGCTCTAATTTAAGATTTTTGTTCAAGTAATAACATAACCAGTAATTTACAGCGATGCTAACCTCATAAATAGTCATGATAAAATCAGGAAATACACATCCTGGTTTCTTTCTCTTTGTTGACTACAGACATACCTAGACCAACACTGCAATTACTAAATTATTTTAGATATGAGCTTCCATTCTCTTTCCTCAAGAGGGAAATCCATGAGGTAGGTACATACTAAAGCCATATTTGCCTAAATACTTTATCCGAAATTTTAATATATTTTACCTAGTTACGTGTGTAATTGTTTTAAAGAGATAAAACAATCACTTATGTATTTTCAAGTTAAATATATTTTTACAGCTATCTCAGAACATGATAATTTATTGTTTCCAGTTTTTAAAACCTTTCCGGAAAAATATCCAAGAAATATTTAGGAGATGGTGGTCTGTTAGGGCACAAGACTACAGGTCTCGTGTAGTACTGGAAAGCTATGGATAAATTCTGAAATTCAAATAAGGTAAAATACAGTGTGTGCATGTGTGTGGGTGAGAGAGTTCTCATCTATTAACCAATGGTGTTAACACTGTCCTACCTCAGACAGACGAATGACTCTGAAGTACTTTGAAAGTGCAGAGTAGCAAGTAACCTATTAAGTGGTATTACTTTCCAGGCTTCTGGAAAATACATAGAGTGGGTCTTAATATTTTAAATGCTTCTTTGATATCCTTAATTACTTGTTCTTCAACCATGTAGAATTTTTTTGAAATTAGATTTTTCTCCTGCATATTGCAAAATTAAATAAAGAGATTCTACTCTATTATAAAATGAGTTTTGATGTTTTTATGGTATTTTGAGATCAGATACGAAGCATATATGGCATATATACAGAATATAAAAACACAGCAAAGTTGGCATATTTAAATTTCTGAGAGCTGTCACTTTGCCATTTTATCAGAGATATATGGTATGATACTGTCTAATTATTAAATAAAATGCTGCAAACAGGTCAGCCTGAATTTCTTTCTGCAAAAAAATTGGGTTTCTATTTACAATTACAGTAAGAACTGACTGACTGTGCGAACTCCCCCAGCTGCAACACCACACACACACAATTTCCTTCTCGACCATTTACTAAACTGTGTTAGTGACTTAAGGATAAAGGAATAAGTAAAGCGTAATTTTTTTCATCATGTATAAAATAGGTAATAACAGCAATAAAAATAATAATTTTTTTTTTCATGAAAAAAGCCCAGGTGTCCATCATAAGATAATGGATAAGAGTCAGGCATGGTGGTACACACCTGTAATCTCAATACTTGGGAGGCTGAGGCAGGAGGATCACAGGTTTAAGGCCAGCTTCGGCAATTTAGTGAGGCCCTCAGCAACTTAGTGAGACCCTGTTTCAAAATAAGAAATGAAATAGGACTGGGGGTGTGGCTTACAGGTAAGATACCACTGGGTTCAATCCCCAATAACACTCCATGCCCACGCCACAGAAAAAGACAATGGATAAGTAAACTGTGGTATGTTGACATAATGGAACATGACTTCGGAATAAAAGAAAGTACTGATATGTAACATGGATGAATCTCAAAACCAATATGCTGAATGGATGAAACTGTACACAGAAGTATATTATACATGATTCCATTACAGAAAGGTCTACAAGCAAAATTAATCCATGGTAGAGAATATCAGAACAGTGGTTTCTGTTTGGAATTAGGAGAAAGGATGGGCCGGAAAGGTACATGAGAGAACTTTATGGGGGTCACAATAGTACCCTATATCTTGATAGGAGCTTCAGTTACACAGGTTCATTCATTTGTCAAAATTCACTGAGTGTGCACTTCAGATTTGTGGATTTCACTGTATATAAACGTAATCTTGAAGGAAAAACTAAACTAATCCTGAATTCTAGTTAACTATATGTATGCTGAAGCATCTAGGCAGAAGTGTACTGCTGCCTACACACTCTAAAATGCACTAAAAATGAGGTAGATGGACGGAGAGAGATCTCCATGGGTGAGATGGAGAGATACTGCTAAAGCAAGCACAGTAATACACTAGTGGCACGACCTAGGTGGTGGGAATGCAGATGTTCAATTATGTTTAACAGTTTTTCATCATAAATGGCTAGAGAAAACCAAACAAAAACTTGTATATCCATGCCCAGAGAACCATTATTCATTCATAAGAGTCAAAGGGTAAAAGGAATGTCCACGGATGGTTATTTGAATAAACAAAATGTGGTAAATACATAAAATAGAATATTATTCAGTTTTAAAAAGGAAGAGAATTCTGACACATGCTACCACATGGATGAACTGTAAAGACATTAAGGGAAATAACCAGGCAACAAAGTCAACTATTATATGATTCCACTTTTATAAAGTCCGTAGAGTATTTAAATGCATAAATGCCAGGAGCAGAGGGTGGAGGAGCGGAGAGTTCATGTTCAATGTGTAGCGTTTCAGTTGGGGAAGATGAAGAAGTTCTAGAGGTGGATGACGGGGATGGACCCACAACCCTGTGAATTTTTTTTCCTCTGTGGCAGTGGAGCCCGAGCACAGAGGCATTCTACCTCTGTCCTCTACCCACAGCCCCCTCCCTTTATAAATGAAGTTGCTGTGGCTGGCCTCAACCATGTGTTCTTCCTCTTTTGGCTTCCCAATTATTGGGATTACTGTGCCTGGCTACTACATGAATATTCTTAATGCCACAGTACTGTACACTTTAAAATGATAATTGTGCTACATTCATTTTACTACAATTAAAAAATCTCAAAAATTAAGTTGTCAAAGCTCATAAGGTTTAAACTACTTTCACTGTTTTCTGATTTTGTATTAAATACAAATTTCTGATGTAAAGTATAACCATAGGCTTGATTTTTATGGCTCTGGGGATTGAGCACATGGGCATTCTACCTCCAAGCTACATCCTAGCCCTAATTTTTTGAATTCTGAAACAGGGTCTCACTAAGTTCCTGAGAGCCTCGCTAAATTGCTGAGGCTGGCCTCGAACCTGTGATCCTCCTGTCTCAGCCTCCTAAGTACTGGGATTACAATGTGTGCCAACACACCCAGCTAGGCTTGATTTTTAAATTGTCTGCATCAATGAAAATGGGTATAATTAGATAGTAGGGAATGTATTTCTCAATCACTGGTGTGAATAAACAAAGTTCCTTCAAATTAGTATCTTAATCAATTATATAACCAAAATAACATATATTCTAATGCAGAAAGTTATTTAAAAGGATTAATTTTCTCCTTCTTTTCTCAAATCTTATAGAAGCATAAATTTCGCCTTGGTATACTGACCCCAAGATTGACTCTTCAATCTTTGGCTTCTCTATTACTGAATACAGCCAGTTTTTCCAGTTTGCCACAGTTTCTCAAACCCCAAACATGCAAATTATATTCTAACATGATCCACAGATTTAAAACAAAACTAGAAAGGAAAGGAACAGGAGTCAAGTGAAAGGCGACCTCCTCTAAATTTCTGAAAGAATCAACATATGGAAACATATAGAAAATGACTAATGACAAGAGCTGTGCTCTCAAGAAGAAATGAAAGGCCCTTACGAAAGAAGCAGCTCAAACAAAGGAGTGCAGGACGTACGAATCTATGGAGCACCAGTGAGCCAGCCGGGCAGGAACGCCTTGGGGTGGGCCTTTTGATAGCCACATGACAGTGATGATACCTATTTTGTTAAAATAATACATTGCTACGTTTGTTCTAAAACAAATTTAAATTACTATGAAGATTTACCATATATTACTTTAAGATACTGGGGTTAAACCAGAGGTGTTCTGAGTTACACCCCAGCCCTTTTTTCATTCTCACACAGAGTCTCACTAAGTTGCTAAGGCTGGCCTCAAACCTATGACTCAGCCTCCCAGGTACATGCCTCCAAAGGCATGTGCCACCATGCCCATCTGTAAAATACTACTTAAATATCATCAATAAGCATGTATTTAGTGTCTATTGTATATGACACTAATCTGAATAATAAAGTGTGTGATAAGAAGTATAGAGATAATTTGTGCCTGATATTTTGTAAGAAATATTTAAGCCGGGTGTGGTGGTACATGCCTGTAATCCTAGTACTTGGGCTGAGACAGGAGGATTGCAGGTTTGAGAACAGTCTCAGCAAGTAGTGAAACTCTCAACCTAGCAATTCTGTTTCAAGATAAAATAGAATAGGACTGGGGGTGTTGCTTGGAGGTGGAATGCTCGTGGGTTCAATCCCCAGTAACCTCCCCTCCCCACCACACACACACACACAAGAAATATTCTGCTTGTATCTTAAATATTCTTTACAAATTATATCATCCTTTACCCTTAAAAGATATTTTTTCTTGGAAGAATTGTAAATACTTGGCATGTGTGAAGAGCTGTAGTAATAAGGCTCAAAGATAAAAACTGAACCAATATTTTAAAGAATAAATAGGCTTTAAGATCTTCCCTTTCTCTTCATATTCTCTACTTCAATTTCTAAGCATTTTGCAAACAATAAAAACCGTAATAGGGTTCATCCCAGGGATGCAAGGCTGGTTCAACATATAAAAAACAATCCATGTAATTTACCACATAAACAGAATCAAAGACAAACATCACATGATCATTTCAATTGATATTGAAAAAGCATTTGATAAAATCTAACACCCATTCATACTAAAAGCACTAGAGAGAATCAGAATAGAAGGAACATGCCTCAACACCATAAAGGCAATATACAATAGACCCACATCCAACATCATATTACATGGGGAAAAACTGCAAGAGTTCCCACTAAAAACAGGAACAAGACAGGGATGTCCATTATCACCACTTCTGTTCAATATAGTACTTGAGACTCTAGCCAGAGCAAAAAGGCAAGAGAAGGAAATCAAAGGTGTAAAAATAGGAAAAGAAGAACTAAAACCATCCCTTTTTGCAGATGACATGATACTATCCTTAGAAGACCCAACAAAGGCAACCAAAAAACTTACAGAACTGATCAACAAATTCAGCAAAGTATATGGATACAAAATCAATCTTAAAAAATCAGAAGCTTTCCTGTATGCCAACCATAAATCCACTGAAAAAGAAATCCAGAAAACAATTCCACTCACAATAACACTCCAAAAAATAAAATACTTAGGAATAAACCTAACCAAGGAGGTAAAAGGCCTCTATAAGGAAAACTATAAAAAGTTGAAAAAAGAAATTGAAGAAGACCTTAGAAGATGGAAAGATCTTCCATGCTCTTGGATAGGCAGAATAAATATCATCAAAATGACCATTCTCCCAAAAGTGACCTACAGATCCAATGCGATACCCATTAAATTACTAAGGTCACTCCTCATAGACATAGAAAAATCAGTCCTTAAATTCATTTGGAACAACAAAAAGCCCAAAATAGCCAAAGTAGTTCTTAGCAACAAGAACCATGCAGGAAGCATCACAATACCTGACTTCAAATATACTACAAAGCCACAGTAATAAAAACAGCATGGTATTGGCACAAAAACAGACACAGAGACCAATGGAGCAGAATAGAAAATTCAGAAACAAACCCACATACTTACAGAAAATTGATTTTTGACAAAGGAGCCAAAAACATACACTGGAAAAAAGATAGTCTCTTCAACAAATGGTGTTGGCAAAACTGGTTAAACATATGCAGGAAAATGGAAATAAACCCCACTTTCTCACCCTGCACAAGAGTCAACTTGAGGTGGATCAAAGACCTGAGACCTTGCAGCTACTTGAAGAGGGCATAGGGCAACACTTCAACACACAGGCACAGGTAAAAACTTTCTCAACAAGACCTGAAAGGCGCAAGCAACTCAAAGGAAGATCAATACATGGGATTGCGTTAAACTGAAGAGCTTCTGTGTAGCAAAGGAAACTATCAAGAACCTCAAAAGCCGGGCGTGGTGGCGCACGCTTGTAATCCCAGCATTCGGGAGGCTGAAACCGGAGGATCCGGGTTCGCGGCCAGCTTCAGCTACCTAGTGAGGCACTCCGCAACTTAGTGAGACCCTGTTTCAAAATAAAGAATAAAAAATAGGGCTGGGGGTATAGCTCGGAGGTAGAATGCCCCTGAGTTCAATCCCTAGTACC
>PVLC010004792.1:0-22432 GCA_004027655.1 Graphiurus murinus | reverse complement strand
TTCAATCCTCAGTACTACAAAACAAACATAGTCAAAGATCTGAAAAGGTATTTCTCAAAAGAAGAGCTATGAAGAGCTAACCGCGTCTCTAATTAGGGAAATCTAAATAAAAATACCACCTCATGTTTGCCAGAATGGCTACTAGATAAACCAGGAATGATAAGTGTTGACATGGATGTGGAGAAAAGGGAACATTTGTGTGCGACCGGTAGTAATGCCATTTTGAAAAAGTATGGGGATTCCTCAAACAAACAAAAAAACAGAAATGAAATTACTATGTGATCCAACAATATCTCTTCTTAGTAATATCTGGAGGAATTGAAATTAGTATGTTGAAGAAACATCTGCACTCCCATGTTCATTTCAGCATTATTCACAATACCCCAGGTATAGAACCAACGTGTGTCCACTAAGGAATGAATAGATAGGTATCTACACACAAACGTGTCTAAGAGTCTAGCATTTCACAGGTACTACATATGGAAAAGGACATAGGACAAAGGGAAAACTAGAAGGGACAGACAGAAAAGGGGGAGAAAGGTGGAGAGAAAGAGAAGAAAGAAGAAGAAAAAAGGAGTTAGGAGACAGGAAGAGTGGATGATGGTTTTAGCTGATGAATGGCCTCTTGTTCAAAGGGGCTGTTGGTTTGCAAACAGGTGGATTTGCCTATCTGCTTGGTTGGCCTCATGGCCCTGAGCACACAGAAGCTAAATGAAGCACGGTAGAAAAGGGTGAATATGAGAGCCAGGAGACTCTTACAACAGTTACTGTTTATGTCAAGACCCGGTTGTCCCAGGGGACCCATTTTCACATAATCTATAATTATCTCTTCGCTTTAATCGCCCTGTCATTCCTGGGGCTCTCATGGGCACTGGAAGAGGAAAAGCTCATTAACTAAACCTTTTCTGCTCTCTCCAGCCACCCATGGCTTTTAATTGCTTGGTGTGTTATTATCTAGGAGTGCAACTGGGATCATTTTCATAAGAAAGGGAGGTAGGGAAGAGGAAAGGAGCCATGCGTCCCTGAGGTATGCACCACGGGCAAACCTTTGCTTTCTCAATTATTTATGCCAGCTGAGGTTTTACAGGCTGAATAAATCCATAACTCAAGTTCATTCTGAGCAGTCAGATCCTCTGGGGGACTTGCCCACTTGCCTACACACACTTGTGTAGTCCTCAAAGAACGACCAGAATGTAACAAGACATGTGTCATCCAATTTACCACCTATCACCAAGTGTTGACACAATGTTGATCACAGGCACACAGTGACAGAGGGGAGGATTATACTACCACCAGCCAAACAGGCGGAGGGAGGCGTAGTGCTAAGGCCAGTGGTGTCCCCCCAAAACAGTCCATTAATGCCTAAAAATCCAAATACTCAATTTTCAAAACACAAATTATATATAATACATATATACTTTTTCTTTTTCTTATGGTGCTGGGGATCAAACCCAGGGCCCTGAGGATGCTAGGCGAGCACTCTACCACTTAGCTACACCCAAGCCCAGACACATGCTCTTGAAGCCTCAATAGATCTGTTAAGAATAATTTACTATCAACAATGTGAAGGTTTCAACAGATAACTAGGTAGAATTTTATATGATCTGATTTTATAAACTACAATAAAGCCATAGATGTTGCAGCTTTTTATCTAGTTACATGTCTTTCAGGAAAGTCTTAGTGTACAATTCATGTGTAAGTGCCTTATGCTACTTTCATTCGTTTATATTTTTCACCAAGAATACAAAAATGAATAACAATCACCTTCATTTGAGTTATTTTTATACTTATATTTTCCCACTTACAACCAAGAATAGAGAGCAACCAATGAAAGGATAGTTTTAAAATATTTCTAAAAATCCATTCTTATTTAAAAATTGAAATTGTGTAAGTCAATGATGAAAGCACCTCTTTGAAATTCTACAGGCTTTTGTGTCTGACCACAAGCAGTGACCTCTGGTATTTTCTGCCAAAACACTTCATTTGTCTCACAGAGCAACTAATCAATTCTCGAGCCCATCAATCATTTCAGTTGTATACTGGTCTGGTCTTGCTCAGAGAAAGAAGGTCCAGATGGCTGCCTGTGTAACTGAAATTAATAAAATTCTGATAGATTACAAGGCATCAAACTACAAAATATAACAGGGAAGACCAAAGCTTATTGCAGGGTGGGGTGGGTACTGTACACACTCATTTGTTGTATTTTTCATTCTTGCCCTAATTTCTCAATGTATGTGCCAACTTCTTGATCAACCCTGAGTATACAAGTCACTAAAAATGATTTTTCAAATGTGCCAGTGTAGATACTGCTAAACCATTTGACTCTTTGCAAAACCCTGTGCATATTATAGTGCTTTTTCTGCCCACAGCTGATCTCAACAGTAGAGGTAACTGTGAATTACAAGATTTGTTACTCTCGTTTCTACATCCAAACACAGACTGATAGCATCAACTCTCCTTGTTTTCCATTTTCTGTTGCAAGAAAAAATTTATATTTGGTTTTCTAACCAGACTGATGTGCGATTTAAGTTCCTAACAACAGCTCTTGGTGTCCTCTATGGGGACCTCTATGGGGTATCTTCATCCTGCCAAATCTTCACCAGCCGCCCCTATCTCATCCCACCAACAAGTTTAGTGTAAGTAAAAATGGTGTGCGTCTGTTCTACAAGTAGATTCAAGACAGGTCCCTACATTAACTTCCTGCCTGATCAACAACTGGAAACTACAAGAATTTCAAGCGTTTGATTCATAGAAGTACCAATAACTCCCTTCTTACAGTGTTACATGGGAGCTTGTGTTGCTACTTCATTATGTGAGGTAATGTTAGGAAACTCTTCTGTAAGAGTGAAGCATACATTTTTGGTATAATTCCTTCTTCATTCTATGCAGATATATATTAACTCTTCAATAAATTTAAGTTTCCTACTTGAAACATTTATTTCATGTTAATGAAAAGTAAAGCAACATTTAGATAAAGAGAGTAAGAGCATTAAAGATTCCAGAATATGTCAAATGACTCCTTAATTAAAGTAGCATTGAGTCCTTTTTCTGATTTACATACACAGTGCTGAAAGAAAACAATTATCCAAGAAATTTTGTACTCAATCCCCAAATTAAGAGCTTTATTAAATAATATAAATGATCATTAAAAATTTTTAATCATGGTAAAAGTAAAACACACAACATAAAAGTTACCATCTTAGCCATTTCTAAGTGTACAGTCCAAGAAACATGAAGTGTATTCATATTAGTGTGCAACCAAGCTCCAGGACTTTTTCATCTTGCAAACCTGAAACTCTGACCAACTAGACAACTCTCCATTTCCCATTCCTTCCAGCTCCTGGCAGTCATTATTCTACTTTCTGTTTCTATGAATTTTACTTCTCCAATACCTTATTTAAGCATAATTTATGGTATCTGCCTTTTTGTGACTGGTTTATTTCAATTAGCACGAGGTCCTCAAAGTGCCTATTATAGTAGGTGTCAAAGTTACCTTCCTTTTAAAGGTTGAGTAATATTCCACTATGTATATGCCAAAGTTTGTTTATCTATTCATTTGTCATTGAATACTTTGGTTGTATTCACCTCCTGACTAGAGTAAACAGTGCTGCTATACACGGGTGTGCAAATAAGTATCTGAGAGCCCGCTATAGCGGACTCCAGTGGACACTACTTGCTCCGCAGTCCCAGGCAGCTACGGAAAAGTTTTTTCCGTAGTCCTGCCACGCAGTAGCTGCTCCACACAGCTACCAAAAAATTGTCTTCTCACACGAAAATGTGAGTCCAAGATGTTAGTGTAGAGCCCAACTGTCAGTGTACAGGTCTGAGATGGCTCTCAACAGCCCACTTTCAATTCCTTTAAGTACACACATAGATGTGGAATTGCTAGATCATACAATAATTCTATTTTTTGAGGAAATGTCATACTATTTTCCAAGCTGGCTGCACCATTTTACACTCCAAAATGACTTTAAATTTAGATGAAATTAAATTAAAATGACTTTAAGGGTAAATAAATTATGAGAATTAAAATCTTTAAAAGAAACGGCAGTATTTTAAGGAAAATTAACAACAAAAATCCATATCTTTAAGATTATCTGAGACATAAAATCCTGTTCCACGAACTCCTTCCGTGTGGGAAAGGCCCTGACTCAGACCCTGACAATAAGCGCTAAGTGATTACACTTCCACTTGTTCAGACACTTTGGCACTGGCTCAGACACTTATTGATTTTAAAGATTATACACCTACAAACTCTTTCCTGCCATTTATTATCCTACTAGAGATAATACCAAATCAGTTTCATGTTAAGAAAAAGTACTTCACAAATTGAAGATTTTAAGATTAAATGTATATGTGCACACAGAGACATATTTGTGTATGTATATTCCTATTACCAAAGATCACAAGTGAGATTACCTGATGATTTCTTCATGATATAAAGAACTAACAACTGGCCCACCAAAACCACTACTTGCTTCTTTTCCTTTCTTCTCTGATGTCTGTAGCAAGGAAAAAAATAAAAAAAGACATGGATTAAAGCAATGCATATTTAAACGAGTTACAGAACATTTGCTAGACTAGACTACAACTTTTACTCTCAACCATTTCTCCAAGCCTGAGTAGCAATTCTAAGGAGGCACCAAAACTGGTAGCAGAATGTGTACCCAGCTAAGTCATCCAGTACCACCACATGGAGCCACTTAAAAGCAAATCTACTGGGTAATTGTGAGATGATGCTCAGTGTGGAAAATATGGATGCTTGTGCAAAAATATGAAAATGAAACATAAAATATAAGTAACAGACATGGATGAGATTAGGAAAGTAGCAGGATTTACAAATTTAAGGTTTCCAAATAAGAAATGAACTAAACTATAGTAAAATTTCAGATTCAATCATAAAGAAAGCCGCATGTGGTGGCACACGCTTATAATCCTAGTACTTAGGAGGCTGAGACAGGAAGATCACAGGTTCACAGCCAACTTCAGCTACTTAGTAAGGCTTTCTGCAACTTAGTGAGACCCTGTTTCAAAATAAAGAATAAAAACAGGAGTAGGGTGTAGCTTAGAGATAGAATGCCCCTGGGTTCAATTTCCAGTGCCACAAAAAACAAAAACAAACAAAAAATATATATTATTAATATATATATTATTATTAATAATATATATTATTAGGCATAAAGAAGAAAGAAAAGAAGGCAGGAGAGGGAGAGAGAGAGAAGAGGAGGGGGAGAGGAGGTTTAGATCTAAAATAAAAGAAAACTGCTATGAAAATATTTTCTAAAATCAAGGATCCAATAGACCCTGCTCTTTGTTCTAAAAAAGAAGCGTAAGCCTAGTTTAGGAATAAGATTCTTCTAAAACACGTATGTGGAAGAAATGAACTTGGATGATACTGTTGGAAATTATCAAAAGCCTGTGTCTTCTGAGATCCCGAGTTTTTAAGCCAGGACACACTGTGAAAGTCAAAATTCTGATTCTGAATATTGGTAATACTAAATTTTATTGTCTGACTACGAAAAGACTAGTTTTACTTAAAAAAATAATGCTGGCAATCCTCACACACAATTTTCCCCTGCCATTTATTTATTTATTTATTTATTTATTTATTTATTTATTTATTTTGCGGTACTGGGGATTGAACTCAGGGGCATTCTACCTCCAAGCTATACCCCCAACCCTATTTTTTATTCTTTATTTTGAAACAGGGTCTCAGTAAGTTGCGGAGGGCCTCACTAGGTAGCCGAGGCTGGCTGCGAACCCGGATCCTCCGGTCTCAGCCTCCCAAATGCTGGGATTACAAGCATGCGGCACCACGTCTGGCTCTTCCCCTGCCCTTTAAAGAAAGGTTTTGTTTTATTGTTATTTATTTTTTAATTGTTTTGATCTATGGACCGCTGTTGGGGAAAAGACTACAGGTAGCATATTTTGTTGGTTTTAACGCTTTTGGGAGAACTAAGGTTTTAAAAAAATGGATATTTTGTTTGGTTTTGGTACTAGAGATTGAACCCTGGAGCACTCTGCCACTGAGCTACATCCTTGACCCTTATTGCTTTTCATTTTGAGACAGGTCTTGCTAAGTTGTGCAGGCTGGCCTTGAACTTGGAATCCTTCTACTTTAGTCTCCCCAGCAGCTGGGATTATAGATGTGTACCACCATACCCAGCAGAGAAATGTGGAATTTTTGAGGAGATGAATTAAGTCAGTTATCAATTTATAATAGAAACAAAGATATGAAACCATTACCGACAATTGTTAACATGACTATACAACAAAGTATTATGCTGGCAAATAAACAACAGTAGGCAAAAGCCAGGCCTCTATTCTCTGAGAACTGTTTTTAGAGAATAAAAGAATTCTCAAAGAGAATGTGCTTCTACATACTAGTAAAATAAAATCAAAGGAAGAACTTGTTTAACCCAATTATAATTAAATACATTCCTCATTGGTAAGATAACGTTGAAACATAATTGGTATTCAAGAGATGCTTACTAAATGAACAGAACTGAAAATGGGAAAACTGGGTACCAAAGAAAAAAGAAATAGAAATAGGACCAAATATACAGTGTTGAGCACAGCTTCTTTTAAGAGAGTTGACTCCTAGAGGATAAGACAGGAAAAAAATCTAGATGATCTTGGGTTCGACAATGAATTTTTTAGATATCACACCAAGAGCATGACCTCTAAAAGAAAAACTTGATCAACTGGTCTCTGTTAAAATTTATGAAAATCTACTCTATGAAAAGACATTGTTTGGACAATGAAATGGTAAGCCACAGACTAGAAGAAAATCTCTGCAAAATGTATTCTATAAAGAACTAGTATCCAAAATATCCAATAATTCTTAAATCTTAAAAATAAAAAAGCAAATCACTCAATTAAAGAAAGAGTAAAAGATGTGAACAGACACCTTACCAAAGAAGATACACAGGTGGCAGATGAAAAGATACCACCAAAGAACTTGGAAGTCACTTATCACGGAACTGGAAATTAAAACAACAATGAGAAACCACTGCACACCCATGAGAATGGCTAAAATCCAATCCACTCTTCCCTAGATGAATGGATAAACAACTGGTACATTCATAAAATAGAGTATTAGTCAGTGATGAAAGGAAATTAGCTAGTCTAGATTTTTAAAAGAGGGAGAAGAGTCAGATAACTAATATGGAGGCCAAGAGGAAGCTACCATTTATCATCATATTTGCACTGTTGACTTCAAAGAGGGAAATGTTTCCTTGCACTCAGTTCTCTAACTGTATGGGTCATATTTTAAGAAAACACCAAGAGGGCATTATCTGTGTGGAAGTGAGGAAAATGCCTATGTATCTGACATTCAGGCAGAATACTTCTATGTCTAAGAACAGCTCTAGCTTACATCATTCCTTTACCTCTGCTGTCTTCCCTGCAGGCATCTCAGTTGTGACCCTATTTGAGGCTTGGCTAAGGAATATCACTCTTTCTGGAAAGCCCTCCTGGCCTGCCAAGCCTGAGCTGGGTTCTCCCAGCACCCTCAGCAGCCCCACAAGTACACTGCAGTGGTAATGGGCTACCACCTTCTCCACCAGCTCCTCTAAGCTCCATGGGGGCAGCACAGTCATGTGGCGTCACTGCAGGCCCTGGCCTAACACAGGCCTCGCACATAATCAGTGTTCTGAAACTGTCTCTTGAATGAACAGGGACACATGGTAGGTTGTGTACCTCTCAAAGCATGTTATTCATTTCCATACACCTTCAGTGCTATGTATAGTGCTTGAACACCAAAGGTATTTATTATTAGGAAGCAGCTACCACTGTAGAAAGAGGTGATTTTAGAGTCAAGAGACTTGAGTTCAAATCCTGATGCTGTCACTCACTGGCCACGTAACCTTGGACGATTATATCTCTGAGCCTGAGTTTCTTTATCACCACCAAATACAATACAGGATTGAAGGTGTGGTCTACTGTGCCCAGCAGCCCGTAGAGGCAGTTCAAACCCTCTAGTCTTCTTTACTAATCAGAGTGCCAGGGGTTGAGTTGAGGGGCAGATCTCAAATCTCTGAGGCATCTCAGAACAGTCCTTGTTTTCAGTTTAGTCAGGTTCTTGGTCAGGACAAGATTAATGATTTACAAGTTCCTTACATGTCTGAACTGAAATAAGAAGCTCTATTATCTTTTTTTTTTTTTTTTTTTTTTTTTTTTTTTTTTTTTTGCGGTACTGGGGATTGAACTCAGAGGCGTTCTACCTTCGAGCTACACCCCCAGTCCTATTTTTTACTCTTTATTTTTGAAACCGAGTCTCACTAAGTTGCGGAGTGCCTCACTAGATAGCTGAGGCTGGCCGCGAACCCGGATCCTCCGGTCTCAGCCTCCCGAATGCTGGGATTACAAGCGTGCGCCACCACGCCCGGCTCTATTATCTTTTAAAGATATTTTAAAGTGAAAAAAGTGTTTTGTAGTTGCCCGTAAGTTCTAGTACTTCTAGTACTCTTCGTTCTTTTACATAGGTCCAAATTTTCACCAGAAATATTTTCTTTCACCTGAAGAAAGTTCCTTTAACACTTACTGCATATACCACAAGTCAGTTGGCAATGAACTATTTCTGTTTTCCTTTGTCTGAAAAGTCTTTATTTTGCCCTATTTTTTGTATTGACATGAGATTCATATACCATAAAATTAACCATTTTAAAGTGTACAAGTGTGTGGCATTTAATGCATTCAGAATGCTGGGCAACCACCACCTCTTGCTAAATGGATATTCATCATCCCCAAAGGAAACTAGGAACCCACTAAACAGTCACTCCTTACCCATCCCCACCCCCAAACACTGGCAAACATAAATCTGCCTTTTGTCTCTACCCATTTATCCTTCTGGATATTTCATATAAATGGAATCATGTGGCTTCTCTCACTTAGCATGTTTTCAAGGTTAATCTACATTATTGCATGTATCAGTTCTTCATTCCTTTTTGTTTTTAAATACTGAGGATTAAACCCAGGGGCATTCTACCTCCAAGCTATACCCCTAACCCTTTTTATTTTGAAACAGGGTCTTCCTAAATTGCTAAAATTAGCCTTGTACCTGTGATCCTCCTGTTTCAGCCTCCCAAGTACTGAGATTACATACATGCACCACCATGCCTGGCTTAATTCCTTTTATGGTTGAGTAATAGCATAGGGTGTGTGTGTGTGTGTGTGTGTGTGTGTGTGTGTGTGTGTGTATACACATATATATAAAAGCTTTACTTTCCTCCTCTCTCTGCTTCCTGCGTCCATGCCCGAAGCTCCACAGTCCTGGCATGACATGGACTGAACCTCTGAAATCTCCAGAACTGTGAGCAAATAAATATTCCTTCCTGCAAGTTGTGTGGTCAGTTGTTTTGGATTACAGCAGGGAGAAGACTGACTGAAACATATCCCCACTAGTAATATAAGATGATTACATGTTCTTCATATCCCCACCAACACTTGTTATTATCTCTTCTATTATGGGCATCCTATAGGGTGTGAAGTGGTGGATTTTGTCTAGCCATTCATCAGTTAATGGACATTTGGATTGTTTGTACTTTGGGGCTATTGTGGATAGTGCTACTAAACATCTGTGTACAAGTATCTGAGTTCTGGTTTTCAATTTTTGGGGGGGTATATAACTAGGAGTAGAATTGCTGGGTTAAATGGAATTCTATGTTTAACTTTTGAGGAACTGCCAAATGTTTCCACAGTAGCTGCACCATCCTATATCCTGTAATGGTTTGGACTTAGAATGTCCCTTAGCCCTCCTGAAAATAAGGCAGCCATGTTGGAAGTGGGGTTTGGTTGTTGAGGAGGGATCCTTGGGAGTGTGGCCTTGGGGATTATATATAATCCCTCTTCCCATTGCTAGCTCTCTTGTTTCCAGCCTCCATGATGTGAGAGCAAAGCTTTACTTTCCTCCTCTCTCTGCTTCCTGCCTCCATGCCCGAAGCTCCACAGTCCTGGCATGACATGGACTGAATCTCTGAAATCTCCAGAACTGTGAGCAAATAAATATTCCTTCCTGCAAGTTGTGTGGTCAGTTGTTTTGGATTACAGCAGGAAGAAGACTGACTGAAACATATCCCCACTAGTAATATAAGATGATTACATGTTCTTCATATCCCCACCAACACTTGTTATTATCTCTTCTATTATGGGCATCCTATAGGGTGTGAAGTGGTGGCTCACTGTGGTTTTAAGATACCATTCAAATGACTAATATTTCATGTGATTATGGGTCTTTCTCTTTGGAGTAATGTCTATGTAAGTCCTTTGCCCATTTATTAGTTGGGTTGTCTTTTTGTTTTTGTGTTATAAGAGTTATATATTCTGGATACTAGACCTTTATCAGATACATGAATTACAAATATTTCCTCCCATTTCTTTTTACTTTCTTGATAGTGTCCTTTGAAGAACAAAAGTTTTTAACACTGACAGTTTTATTTACCAATCTTTTCTTATGTTCCTTGAGATTTTGTCATTTCTAAGACTGCATGGTCATATTTGTGATTATTAAGACCTACTCCTATGATTTCTTAAAAGACTTGTAGTTTTAACTTAGGCTGATTATCCATTTTGAGTTAATTTTTGTATATGCTATGAGACAAGAATGCACCTTTATTCTTTTGCATTTGGATATCCAGTTGTTACAAAATCATTTGTTGACAAGATTATTCTTTCCCCAATGAATGGTTTTGGCACCTTTGCTGAAATTCAATGATCATAAACTTGACTTTATTTCTAGACTCTCAATTCCATTCTGATGGCCCATATGTTAATCCTTTTGCCAGCACACACCGTTTTGACTGTGGCTTTGTAGTAAATTTTCAAATTGTAAGGTGTGAATCCTCCAAATTTGTTCTTTTTTCAATACTGTTTTTACTATTTTAGGCCTTTGGCAATTTCTTATCAATTTGATTAGCTTTTTCATTTCTGTAAAAAGCAGTTGGATTTTGATGTAGATTACACTGAACCCATAAATTAATTTGGGCAATACTGCCATCTTGACAAAATTAAATCTTCTAATCCATGAACAGAATATGTATTCCTACTTATTTCGTCCTTAATTGCTTCCACCTCCTTGATTAACATTATTCCTGAGTATTTTTTCTTTTGGACACCATGGTAAATGGAACTATGTTCTTTGTTTCCAGTTTTGGAGTTTTCATTGCTGGTATTTTTGCATTGTGGTCTAGTATCTTGCAACTTTCTGAATTAGTTATTAACTCTAATAATTCCTTTTCATTGGATTTTCTATATTAGGGTCATGTGATCTGTAAACAGTTCTTAACTTTTGCCTTTCCAATTTGGATGCTATTTCTTTTTTTCTTATCTAATTGCTCTGGCTAGAATTTATAGTACTACACTGAGTAACAGGTAAAAGCAAGAACCCTTGTCTTATTGCTGATCTTAGGTGGGAAGGTTTCAATCTATTACTACAGAATGTAATGTCACCCTGGATTGTTCACAAATGCCTATTATGTTAAGTAAGCTTCACCTTCATTTTTAAAAGTCATCTTAACTGGTTTTAGAATTATAAGTTGATAGCCTTTTCCTTGTGATGTCAACCTGTTGACTTCAGATCTATTAGAAGAAGTCTGCTGTGGTTCCACTTTTGTTCCTTTGTATTTACTGTTTTTTTTTTTTTGTTGTTGTTGTTGGTCTGGTTGCTTTTAAGATTTGTCTTTTTTTCCACTGGTTTCATCAACTGGACAATGGTATTTATTTCATGATGCTTCTTCTGCTTAAGTTTCCAGAGCTTCTTTCATCCATGGGTGACTCTTTTGCCTCCCATTGCTGCCCCCCACCCACAGGATATTTAGCAATATCTGGGGATTTTTGGTTGTCACAACTAGGCAGTGCTATTAGAATCTAGTGAATAGTAACCACAGTTCTAGATAAATGCCCTCTTTCTCACAAAATAGCCCTCTACAAACCTGAATTTTCTGGCCCAAAATAGCAATGGTTAAAGGTTGAGAAACTGGTTGATGGTTTTCAGTAAATATTTAGAATTTCAGGTATTTTTCATTAATTTTTTTCTGTCTTCTCTCACTTTTTTGTTCTTTCTGGGATTCCCATTGTATATATGCTACATTGCTTGATATTTCCCTATAGCTCACTAGTTCCTTTCATGTCTTGTCCAGTCTTTTTATGCTCTGAGCTTCAATTTGATCACTAATCTTTTCTTATGCAATGTCAAATATGCTGTTAATCCTAGCCAGTATATTTTTCACTTCATATATTGTATTTCTCCATCTCTGGAATTTCTATTTGGGTCTTTCTGTATCTTTCATTTATCTCTATAATATGCTCATGTTTTCTTCTATTTCTAGAATTTACAGAACATATTTATTATAGGAGTTTACATGTGGTACTTCATCATTTCTTTCATTTCTACATTTGCATTTATTAATAGATTTTTCTCCTGGGTCATATTTTCCTGCTTTTCTTTGCTTGCTTGAAAGACTTTTACTGTAAGCAAGGAATTATAAATTTTACACTCTTGTTTTCTGGATTTTGTTGTGTTCCTTTAAATTATGTTGAACTTTGCTTTGGCACAAGCTGAGACAGTTGGAATCAGTCTGATCCTCTTGAGACTCTCTTTTATGCTTTATTATGGTAGAGAAAAAAAGCAGGTTTTAATGTAGGGTTTATTTGGCACCATTAATTAAGTCAAACCTTTCTAAGGTCTCTACCATATATTCTGTATATTACATTTTCTTTCTACTCGTACTGGTAGAAAACAAAATGTTCTCAGGCCCAGCAGCCCAAGAAATAGTTTGATCTGCTGCTTTCTTTCTTGTGTTTCTTCCCCTAACCTGTTAGCTTCCGTTCACTATCAGAGACTAGTATTCAGCCAAAGGGATTATCTACAGATCTCTGGAACTCTCTATGCCAGAACAACTTGTCTGGCATTTGGCTCTGCAAACTCTAGCTCAAATCAGGGAGACTACCAGGTAATTTTGGGTTGCCCCTCCCTGCACTATAGCTTGGAAAATGCCTCTAGACAACAAACTTAGGTACCACTAAGGCTTAGCTTGTCTGTCTCCTTTCTCTCCTGTAATTTTACATTGCTTGTAGTACAATGTCTATAAATGACGGTTTCATCAAGCAAATAGAGCCACATATCTGGTTTTTTTTTTTTTTTTTAATTTTAGGTAAAAGAGTAAATCTTATCTCTATTATTTCACCATGCGCAAGAGCAAAGGTCTTAAAAAAATTCATTTTAAATCCAGCACAATATTCCACTCAGTAATGTAATATGCTTAAATATTAACTGACAGCTATATATTTAGAATAGTTTTATCTTCTCTCTCATAAATAAAGATATGATGAATACCTGCATGAGTAAGCTTAATTAAAATATTTAGGGAAAAATGACCCCATAATTTGATTATGGTATATTCTAAATTCCTTCTTCCTAGGATTAGTTCTGCTTTCTAAAGCAACTGCATGAATATACATGTTAGAATGCTGTAACAACTTTTTGGGGGGCACAAAAAATTTCAAAATAATCTGCCATTATCAGATTGAATTCAGAACAGAGCTGCCAAAGATGCATTTCCTTTCCACTCACTTCGTCTAGTAGACAGGGTAAACTTTTTTGGCTACTTTACCCTCTTGGTTTTCACTCTGATGAAATGTCTCTCACAGAGAGGCTTAGAAGTTTTTTCCATTTCTCTCTACTCAAAATCCATTAAGTTATTTTTATGTTGCATCAGCAGTTCAAGAAAGAGACTCCAATTTGGCAGCCAATAGGATAAAATTTGCCAATTCTTAGACTGCCTCAGGCTTTATCATTGGAGACAATGAAATGCTCCTCCACTCAAAGGGGAAAGGATAAGTTGTTGGCTGAATGTTTATCACATTTGACTCCACCTTCTTTTCAGGGTCAAGATTTAAAGCCTTAATAGAACTTTCTTTTCTATCTGAAAAAGTACCAATTCCTAAGATTAGCAAGCTAATATATGCAAAAATGAGATTTCTTTCTTCCACCAGCAATCTTTCTCAGATTCTTTTTACTGGTTTGTTGGACCTGTTTATGGGTCTAACTGTAGGACTCTGTGCAAATTAATTAACTTCTCTGTTTCACTTTCCTCATTTGCAAAAATGGGAATAAGAGTACTTACCTCATCTAATTACTTTAAGGATTTAAAAGAGATATGTAAATAGTACAGTGTCTGGGACAAGTGGACATTATACAAGTTAGCTCATATAATAAGAATTATTAAATACAGCCATTTCTTCAAGGCAAAAGGGTCTCAGCAATACAGACACAGTACAGTTTGATGTCAGGACCAGATATTATCAATTATAAGCATTATTATTTTCTGTAATCCTAAGAAAGAAAAAATACAGCCAATTAAATTTAGTAAATCATCAATTTAAAAACATCCAGATTTCAAAAATGCTAAAAACTGGATGTCTGCCTTAGATTCGAAAGAAATCTCCAATTTACAGATTAAAAACCTGAAGAGAGGTGATACACCCACATCACATGGTATGTGGCAAAATTGGGATTCAAACCAAGAACCTCTGATCTTCAAAGGTTGTGCTCTTTCCAGTAAACTACACTATCTCTCCAAGCTTCTCTGGAAACTATTACTAGACATTAACAATATTCTAAATAAAATTTTTGCTTTCTTAAGTATGCATTTTTAAAGTAAAGTACTTCATTAGTTCAAAGAGAAAACTTTAAATACATATATAGCACAATTTTTGAAGTTAATGTATTATAAATTATATGATTTTGTTTTATTAATAACCTAATACTGTAGTTCTAAACCCTTTTTAAAAACTTTTTCCGATAATCCTTTAAAAATATTCAACTGCTGCTTTTTTCCTGAAACAGGAATGGTTATATATTTCTATATAGAAAAAATAATACTGATCTCATTTAATCTACTATATGTCATTAAGAGCATTCAAAAAATTAAACTACCATGAAGTTACTGTTCATTGTCATTAATATTTATAAAATTTCTCAAGAAAGACAAATTTAAAAATCTGTTTTTAACTTTAGTTTCTCTTAAAAATGCTACATAAATATTTAAGCTGGTACTGGAAAATAATTTTAAATAAAAAAAAACAAATAAGTGAAAAGAGCAGAAATGATATGTACAAATAGTTTAATCTTCCAAATTTTAGACTTTCCTAATGTTCTGTTTTTATTTTTGATATATGTGCTATGAAAAAAATTTCACCTTACTACTTTAATCTATACTAAGAAATATGTGAGACAGTTTTTCCATAGAGCTAACATAGTCAACAGAATGCTAATATTTCCTTTACGGTCCACCATGTAAATCACTATAATGATTTTTTTAAAATGGTAAATTGCATTCTATATTCCACAATGGAATTCAAGAACAAATATTATATTAATTTTGTTTTCCTAGCTTTTGTTGATTGCCTTGGTTCTAGAGTACTTTTTAAAAACTAAAATATAAAAAGGCTAATTTTTTAGCTCAGGTTCCATTATATATTTTTAAAATATAAAACATTTTTAATATAAAATATAAAACAATGTCTTTTTAATGTCAATTTAATACAATTTTAATTAGCTCTCCTAGAAAATTTACTTCAAGTTCTTATGACTAATTTTCTGGAAATTAACAATGATCAAAACTTAAATATTCTTTAGAAAATTATTCTGAATGTAGTATTTATCACACCAATTCAAAAATTATAAATTTTCTTAGATTTTTAAGCACCAAAGAAATTATAAATATTTAAACTAGTATTCTTTTAAAAATATAAACCCTTTTTAAAGAACACCATACCAGCCGTGGTGGCACACACTTGTAATCCCAGCATTTGAGAGGCTGAGACTGGAGGATCCGGGTTCGAGGCCAGCCTCAGCTACCTAGTGAGGCACTCCGAACTTAGTGAGACCTTGTTTCAAAATAAAGAATAAAAAATAGGGCTGGAGGTATAGCTCGGTGGTAGAATGCCCCTGAGTTCAATCCCCAGCACTGCAAAATAAATAAATTAAAAAAAAAAATGTAGCAAAACTAAACAGAAAAAAAGAAATTTCATTTTAAGCAAGTAAAACAAATGGCTAATAAGCATTATGTTCAAATGACGCTTGTTGTAAGAAAAACATTAAGAATCAATAGATAAACAGACGATGAGTATGAAAACAGGCAACAGTTAGCTATTTGAAGTTACACAGAGGTTTTGGGTTCTAGTCACATACATGCATACAAATACTGAAAAAGTTCAAGATCATAATTTAAAACTACAAATTAGAATACTAATAAGTGATGGATTTTTAACTAACTTTATTAGAATAACAAGTCACCTAAGCCAGTAAAATTGTAAACAGGTACTACTAATAAGTTAATGATCCTAATAGCCTTACAAAATGATATTACTCTTTTGGAATGCATACCACAAATCTATCAAGACCCATAAAAATATAGCACATTTTCATCAATAATGTATCTGCTGGATATTATAAGAAATAAAAATACAATCCTTTCTGTTGCTCATCTTTACCTGAAATTAATGTTCCTAAATTTTTAAGATAGAAACATGAGTCAGAGTGATTTATGAATCTATCTTTCCTTTTCATTAAGTGTTTAAAAATTTGGCCCTGGGGATGGATACTTTCAAGACTGCTTAGCTCTGGTCCCCTCTCCCACTTTTACCTGACTCTTCTTTTTCCCTTTGTCTTCATTATCTTTGTCTGAGTTACATCCCTAGCCTTATTTTATTTTTTATTTTGAAACAAGGTCTCACTAAGTTACCACATGCTGCTGGTCTTGAACATGTGACCCTCCTGGCTTGGCCTCCCAAGTACTGGGATTGCAGGCACTTGTCACCAAGCCCAGCTGTCCTACTTCATTTTGATTAAAAATTACCAACAGACTGTTCTCAGTGTTAAGCTTTCTTTGTATGGAAGAGAGCTATGGCTGGTGAGTCAATTTCGGAAGCTTACAGTTCAGACAGCTCTAGAAAACCTAACCATGAACTCTTTGTATTCAGTTGTGAGCTGAAGTGTGGAAAACTCCTCTAAGCTTTACAACTATTGGCTACTTTAAGTTTCTGCCATTCTAGGACAGGAGGATCTCTACTACTTCCTTCTACTTTCTCCTTCAGAGATGGTAATATCACATAAATCTTGTAGTTGTTGGAGTCATCACTGTTGGTGGTCTGGCCCTATTTTTTCTGATCAGTTAATTTTGTTACAGATATTACCTGAGAACTTTGGGTTATGCTACCCTAGTTTTCTGTTAAGGAAACATTTGGGACTCTGCCAAAACTATGCTACAGGTACTCCCATCTTCTCGGAATTCCCAAAACCACAGATTTTTGGTGGAATGCATAAAAAATGGAAGTGGGAATACACAAAGAACTAGATTAGCATTGCTAAACTAGGTGTTTTTTCATTCCATTCCCTCTTTTCCATTACTTCCACACAACTATCTTCATAAAATGCATGATTTCATGAAAGATAGGTACACACATAAGGCAAGACAAGTTTAGTGAACATGTAATTTGTGACTCACCAAAGTCTTCTGAATATATCTCAACATTTTAATAGCTTTCCATATGGTAAATCCTAACTTTTCAAATCAGAATTCTCAAAACCTTACTTCCCAGATTCCCTTACAGTTACGAAGTGCAGGCTTAGGATCTAGATTTCAACTAGATGCACAAACTACTTGGAACTAGAATGGGACATGTCAACAAGTCAAACTCCTTGATTCACAGCTCAAATTTTGATTTATATGGCTGGGCGTGGTGGTGCACACCTGTAATCCCAGTAACTTGGGAGCCTGAAATAGGAGAATTGCAGGTTCAAGGCCAGCAACACAGCAAAACCCTCAGCAACTTAGTGAGATCCTGTTTCAAGAATAAATAATAAAATAGGGATGGGGGTGTAGCTTGGAGGTAGAATGCTAGAATGCCCTGTGTTCTATACCCAGGACCACGGCAGGGGGCGGGGAGGATGATATGGTCCCACCAATAAAAGTAGTGTCTACTGCCAGGCATGATACAGGGTATTGAACCTGGTCAAATCTTTTTTCTCTGTCAAAATGATCATGATCATGTAATTTTTTTCTATTAATGTCATAAATTACTGTTTTTTACATTCCCAGAACTGCTTCTATTTCATCAAGATGTGTTATTATTTTCTGCTATGGGAATATATAAGAGTTTTTTCACTTAATGAGAACATTTGACATGTATTTTCTTTTTTTCTGCTATCTAAACCTGAGGCTTCCTCTACAACAAGGTTTTTAGTTAAAGATTCAATTTCTTTAATTAATATAGGACCATTCATATTTTCTATTTCCTTCCTGTCAGCTTTGGCAAATTATTTTTTTTAGAAATATATTAATTTCTTCTAAATAACCAATTTGTTTGGCTACAATTATTCATAAGATATATTTTTTTATTCGTTAAGGGATGTAGTGATATCTTCTCTTTCTTGATCACTTTTTGCTAGGATTTTACTAATCTTTTTAAAGAATCAACTCTTAGCTTTGCTGATTTTCTTCCAGTACATATTTGTTTCCTATTTCATTGGCTTTTTTTCTTCATATTTCCTTCACATTTGACTTTTTGTTCTTTTTGTGGCTTCTTAAAATAGAGGGTTAAAGCATTATATCCCCTTTGGGAATTATAAACTAGTTAAGAAATTTAATGAGGACACATATTCAGAAATATTCTTAACTTTTAGGGGATTCTTTAGCTGAGAGAGAGAGAGAGAGAAAGAGAGAGGAGAGAGAGAGAGAGAGAGAGAGAGAGAGAGAGAGAGAGAGAGAGAGAGAAAGAGAGGTGTTCTTTCATCAAACAAGAAGTTCAAGGGTGAAAATGCTCAAAATAATTTTTTTTTTTTTTTTTTTTGCCTACATAAAACTTTTCCTCTTATTTAGGTATAAGTAAAGTTTATCTCAAGACTGCAATACATAGGGCAAGGGAAGGTATATAAAGAAACATTTCTTCAGACAGTATATATTTAGATCCCTTACAATAACCAAAAAGCATCTTACATAACTGTCTCTGGCCTCATAAATACATACCTTTACAGAAAAAGAGACAGACAGGAATCTTTTCTTTCAGTTATCTGCACAGATTACACCCTTGCCAACTAGATGTACTTATTCAAATGTCACATCTCTCAATGCAGCCTGCCTCTACCAATCTATTTAAAGTTGTAAATCAATACCGCCTTCATCTCATACTTCCAGTTCCCTATGTCTCCCTGTAGTAAAATTTAAACTACTCAGGGAAAGAATTTTTGTCTCTTCTTGCTCATTGATATGTCCTATAACAGTGCTTGGCACATGAAAGAACCTTTGTTGAATGTAATAAATATTTGCTGTATGTGAATAAATAAATAAATAAATAAATAAATAAATAAACAAACAAACTTAAAGTGAATTTAGAAGAGAAAAATTTTAGTTCAGTACAAATTTAACAATAAGCCATTTTTTGCTCAAATCTTACTCTGCCACTTATTAGCTGTGAAACTTAAGACTAAATTATTAAATTCACTAAGTTTCAGTTTTCTTATCTAGAAAATATAAATAATAATAATAGTATCTGCTTTATAGGTTCTTAGTGAGGACTAAAGTAATATATCTAATATACTTAGCACAATGCATGGTAACTGTGTTCAATAATTAAACCTAACAATTATTTTTATTATTACTCAGTGCCTTAACTAAAAGACACGTATAAATGGATCAATATCAATTTCCACTTGAGTTCCTAGTGGCAAAGTCAGTCTCTGACCCTATCCTATATACCTTCATTAATGGTTGACTTATATAACAAAAAAGCATGCTAATCAAATTTCTGATGACAGGGTCAATGAAAGAGAGTTCATACATTAGATGATACATTCAAGACAAAAAAAGTTAATGTTGGGATAATATGTTGAATTAAATAAAATGGAATTTCACATGGGTTCACTTAAAGTACTGAACTTAGTACAGAAGAGACACTGCATAAGAGGATATATAATAAAGACTTGAGGATTTTTAAGTCAATGAAAATCAAGGAAGAATTAACATTGTAATACGGCTACCAAAAGTGTTAAAATAATCTTAAGCCACACAAGTAGAAAGATGGTTGTTTAAATGAGAGAAAAGTTCTATTCTGTACTAGTAAACAGTCATCAGTTCCAAACATTAAGTTGTAAAAGAGGCATTAAGAAACTGACACTTGTTCACATGAGAAGATTGGAATTGTAGTGGACTTGGTAGTGATGAGGATGGACAACAGTAATATGTGGCCTGAAGAAGAGGAGACTTTAAACCTATCTTAAAACACCTGAGAGACTCATATAGACTTACTGTGAGGGGGTCTAAAAAGCAGAAGCATAACAGATTAGAAAAAAATAATAGTAACAACAAAACAGTGAAATGATTTGGGGCTAATATAAAAAGAAGCTTCTAGCAACTGGAGTTGTTCAATAATTGTGCCAACTTCTTCAAAAATAATACATTTCTCATCACTAAGAGTTTTCCAACAGAAGCTAAAAGAAAGTACACTGAAATAATCAGGAGACAGAAAATTATCTAGACAACCACTAAAAGTTCTTTCTAACAATAAGATCACAGCCTTACACTTACAGAAGAGAAATGTAACTGTTTAAATTAAAAAGATATATACAAATAGCCAACAAACACACAAAAAGATGCTCAGTACCATCAGTCATCAGGGAAATGCAAATCAAAGTCATAGTAAGATACCACTTCAGAACCAATAGGACGGTTCTGTCAAAAAGACAGGAAACAAGTTCCGGCAAAGATGTCGAGAAATCACAACTCTCATAGACTGCTGATGAAACCGTAAAACGTTGTAGCCATTTTGGAAAAGAGTGATAATTCCCAAAAAGTTAAACATAAAATTTATTGGGTTTCAGCACAGTCTCAAATGCCAAAATCCCAAATGTTGAAATTGCAAAAGATCAAAATCCCAAAAATGTAATTCTGAAAAAATAATTTAAGAATTCTTTAAAAGACATTTAGTTCCATTTTTTAAAGGGGAGTTTATTTGAGAAACATAAAAACATGATAGAGCACTTCACAGGCTACACAATGGTCGTTAATAACATATACATATTTGCAAGCACAAACACTCAGGTATACTAATGACAGTCACATGGGTATAACGATTTCGAAGAGACAAAGCATGTCCATGAAGAAATAGGTCAAAATGTGAGAGTATAAACACCAATCACTTAGGCTGGTAATTGTGTGCACTCAGCTTTATAACTGCTATCATCTGAAATACCTTCACAGACATCCTATCTTTTGATAAGATCAATCAAAAATTATAAAGAGTTACCACCACATGTACATTCATCCAGAGTCAAGATTCAAAAAATTTTGTTTTACAAATGCCAATGTTCAGAAAGGTCATCTCTTCATCTAAGGAGGAACTTTCAACAATTTTATACAGACATACAATTCTTACAAACAAGGCCAAGGTGGTAATAACACATTTTGGCAAAGTTAAATTTGCATAAAATGAATTAGAACTTTCTAAAAATCTTTACACAATTTATACTTCCAGTATTGAAAATAATGTGAAGATGAAATACACCACATAGCAAACTGTAAAAACTAACGCTGACATCGAGACTACATTAATGTAATTATTGCTGCCTTTTTTTTTTTTTTGCGGTACTGGGGATTGAACTCAGGGGCATTCTACCTCCGAGCTACACCCCCAGCCCTAGTTTTTATTCTTTATTTTGAAACCGAGTCTCACTAAGTTGCGGAGTGCCTCACTAGGTAGCTGAGGCTGGCCGCGAACCCAGATCCTCCGGTCTCAGCCTCCCGAATGCTGGGATTACAAGCGTGCGCCACCACGTCCGGCTTATTGCTGCCTTTTTAAAAACCAAAATGTAGCTCTGTATTAAACTGAAATGCACATTATCCCTAAACAGTTTAATGGTACTTACTGAGCTATAGCGTAGCTGTTTAGTTGTATTTGAGATTTTCTAGTCATTATATAATGGAAAATTCTTTCTTCTAAAAGTTGCCAGTATCACTTTCTGAAAAACAAATTGCTATACATTTAGTGTAAAAATTCTTATTCTAAATAGAATAAACTTGCCTTTTTTTCATTTCAGTCTTAACATTATATAAACTGGCTACTTCAGGATAGTCTTAGAATGTTTTCCTAAGTTGTTCCATTTCCTGACTCCTCCCTACAAATAAAATGGCAGTGAGGCTTTATCCTGATTTTTTTTTACCTGCTTTTTTTTTTTTTTTTTTTTTTTTTTTTTTTTTTTTTTTTTTTTTTTTTTTTTTTTTTTTTTTTTTTTTTTTTTTTTTTTTTTTTTTTTTTTTTTTTTGGTTTTTTTTGGCGGTACTGGGGATTGAACTCAGGGGCATTCTACCTCCGAGCTACACCCCCAGCCCCATTTTTTATTCTTTATTTTGAAACCGAGTCTCACTAAGTTGCGGAG